>APFE031228687.1:378994-473821 GCA_000404065.3 Pinus taeda | reverse complement strand
AAAGCCAGATTCTAAAAGAAAGCTATCCATTTTGGCATACCAAGCCCGAGGAGCTTGCTTGAGACCATAAAGAGATTTCTTAAGTCGACATACAAGGCTGGAGTTTTTTTGGATGAAGCCAATGGGTTGTTCCATATAGATTTCTTCATGCAAGTCCCCATGCAAGAAGGCAGATTTAACATCCATCTGATGGACTTCCCATTTTAAAGAGGCAGCAAGGGAAAGAACAAGGCGGATATAGTTCATTTTGGCAACAGGGGAGAAGGTTTCAGTGTAGTCAATGCCTTCAACCTGTGAAAAGCCCTTAGCAACAAGACGAGCTTTATGTTTATCAACTTTCCCATCTGTTCCATACTTTGTTCTGTAAACCCATTTACATCTAACAAGTTTGCGTCCCTTTGGTAGAGGAACAAGATCCCATGTATCATTTGCCAACAATGAATGATATTCTTCATTCATAGCTGCTTCCCAATGTGGATGGCCTGAAGCTTCTGCAAAAGTGTCAGGATCATGATTTACTGAGCTTGAGCCAGTAAAGAAGAGGCTCTTTCAAACTGAGAACGTGTACGTCGCTGATCTGTAGGATCACCGGCAAGATCACCTGCTGCATCCCGAGTAGCACGGACCCATCTTGGAAGTTGAGGATCCTGAGAAGGTGGTGGAGGATTTTCATCCTCACTTTCATCATCTGAAGAAGAAATGTTTTCAAAAGTAGAAGAGATAGGAAGAGGTGGCACATCCGCCGGACTAGGCTCGCAGGCCGATTTATTTTCATCAAATTTTACATCTCTTCTAATGATAACATTTTTGGACTTAAACGGAATAAGTCTATAACCTTTTACATCTTCAAAATATCCAACAAAAGTACATTTCTCACTCTTAAGTTCTAAAGCTTTATACTTTTCATCTGGAATATGGGCCCATGCTTCACTTCCAAAAATATGAAAGTGACTTACATCTGGTTTAATGGAATTCCAAGCTTCTTCTGGAGTGATATTCTTTAGAACCTTAGTAGGAGTGCGATTTATTATATAATTTGCACAATTAATTTCTTCGGCCCAAAACTAAGACTGAGTCCTTTAGATTGCAGCATACAATTAGCCATTTTCTTTAAGGTGCGATTTTTCCTTTCAACTACACCATTTTGTTGTGGAGTGTATGGAACAGTATGTTGCATTTGAATTCCATTTTCGGTGCAAAAGTTGATGAATGTGTTTTTAACATATTCTCCACCATTATCAGTTCTTAGCTTAAGAATTTGATGTCCAGATTGTTTTTCAACAAGGGCTTTGAAGGCCAAAAATGTGTTAAATACTTCGCTCTTGAGTTTTAAGAAGTATACCCAAGTGCGTCTGGAGAAATCATCAATGAAAGTTAAGAAATACTTGCAGCCAGAGAATGAAGCAACAGGAAGTGGACCACATAAATCATTGTTCACAAGCTGTAAAGAGGCTGAGGCATGCCAAGAGGCACGTTTTTCAAAACTGTCCCGATGATGTTTTCCGAGTACACATCCGGAACAAACACCATCTCTGCAAGATACCATGGGAAGACCTGTCACCATATTTTCTTTACATAGGTTCTGAAGAGAGCGATAGTTTAAGTGACCAAATCGCTCATGCCAAAGTTGCTCACTTCATCATTATGAGCAACAAATACTGAGGGAAGATTTGATGACCCAAAGTTGTGAAACTTATACAACCTTGTGGAATCATCAGCAATACCAGTAGCTAGAATCTGTTTAGGATCTCTTATATCCTTGATTACAACATCATGAGGTGAAAATTCAACAATTTTACCTTCACCTGAATGAGTTATCTGATATACAGATAGAAGGTTGCTGGATAAGGTTGGAACACATAATACATCATTAAACTGACCATTGTCTAGATGAACAGTTCAAGTCCCTACAATATTAAGAGATCTATCATCACCAACATATATATTTTCGGTGTTACAATCATGTAAAGAAGAAAACATGGCTTTGTTTTTGGCCATGTGATAAGAGGCTCCAGAATCAATGAGCCACTGATGAGAATGAGAAGAAGAAGATACATTTAATGCATAACCAGACTGAGATGATTGACAACGACATGCAGAAAGTGCCATTCCTGAAGATGAAGTTGAAGTTGAAGTAGAAGAATGCTCCACATGGATGTTATGTTTCTTCATTGCGGCTTCCAAGGCTTCCATCTTCTTAAAGCATTTAGATTCTAAGTTGCCATCTCGATTACAAAAGTTACAATGTCTATCAGTCTTCTTCCATTTGTTTTTATTGGTCTTATCATTTTGCTGAAATGATCTTTCATTTTGGGACTGAGTTTGCTTAGGACCCTTGTTTGGTTTAGGACCATTCTTTTTAGGAAATGACTTCTTAGGATTCTTTAAATTTGGTTGCTGCTGGGCGGCTAACGCTTTCTTGGAAGAGTTTCCAAGATTAAGAAGACCAAGGTGTAAGAGTTTTTCTTGTTCTCTTATTAAAGAATCACAAAAAGAGTCAAAGGAAGGGGCCTTGTAGTTTTTTCCTTGACAAATGAAAGCTTCCCTTGTAGAATGGAAGGTGGAAACAAATACAGAGTAGGCTGGTCCCAACTTAGTAAGGATGGAATAAATAAGGTTACTATCTTCTTTCTTAATCTTAACACCTTCCAAGAGATATCTAAGGGTCTTGGATTTGGACAAGAAATCTTCAATGCAAGAAAAATTATTAGGATCCAATGTAAGCAACTCATTTTCAAGTTGATGGGCTCTAATTTCATTTTTAATCCCAAAACTTTAGTGATTTGTTCCAATGCTTCATGAGGAGTCTCAAGTTTTGCAATATGGAATCTAAGATCAGGAGAAATAGACATCCCTATCAAACCCCTTGCTTGATCTTGTCTATTTTCCCATTTTTCAACCTTGTCTTCATTTTTTGGTTTCTTCTCTTGGCCCGTGGCTATTCTGTAGAGACCTTTACTTCTAAGTAAATCTTCCATGTAGGATATCCATTGGAAGTAGTTAGTGCTGTCAAGAATGACTTGGCATGGACTTTCCATTTAAAAAAAACTGAAGCTGAAGATGCTGAAAGTAAGTGTTCCAATGGATAAATCTCGAAAAATTAGGCTGTTTTAAAAAAAACGGCTCTGAAAAAGGCTTCCGGATGAAGAAGTTATGGCTTTTTGAAAAACAATTGTTGAAGTTGTCGGCAAAGTGCGCGAATGTGCGGGAATAAAAAAAACGCCCCCACAAAATGGAGATTTGAACCCAAGACCTCTACTCTCTTAAAATAGCTTTGAACCAATTGATCTATACAAAAAATTTGAGAGAGAGAGAGAGAGAGCGGGGGGGGGGCTTTGGGTTGAGTGCTTGCCTTGAGAAACCTCTTTTTCCCTACAAAACACAAAACACAAAACCCAACACGGACATGCAAGAAAAACGAACCTTATGGCTCGAAGTTAGCTTTACCCAAAAAACTAAATATTTAAAAAAAATTGAACCTTGTGGCTCAAAGTTAGCTTTAGCCGAAAACTAAATATTTTTCTCAATGTTTCTGATTTTCCGAGATCACACTAAGGTGCAGGGAAAAGAGCATACGCATGAGAAAAAATCCTTCCTTTTTGTTTCTGATTTGCCCAGATCGCACAGAGTCGCAGGGCAAAGAGCATACGCAGAAATGAAAGGCATAGATCTGGTTAAAAAAAAAACTAAATAAACTGAAACTGAAATAAGAAGAGAGAAAATAACAGTAAACTGCAAATAAAGACTGTATACCTCCAGATCTTCAAAATGACGCAGATAGGGCTACTGGAAATCTTTTCGCGTGAAACGAAAGGGGTTCCTCACTGGAATAGATGCTCCAAACACAACAGAGCAGTCCTCTCGGCCTGAAAGAAGTCAGAAAGAGTAGATCTAGGAAACGACAGCCGCATGCAGTTCTATCGGCTTCAGATTTGGATCACCAACGGACACGGCCCTCAAATAGCTCTGATACCATGTAGGAATTTACAGGGTAAGTTCCTTAGACAGAACACCAAAAGGACACCGCTCTCACAACATATCACAGATCAATTACACTAGTATTTTAGATGTGGTTAAAACCCTCAGAGAGGGAAACAGTCCATGGCCTGCGCCAACGTGGCTACTACAGGCAATTTATTAATAAAAGAATGAAAATTTAACATAAGCTTTCTCTCATGGCACGGATTACCCGAACAATGACCCTCCATGCGCTTTAAATAGAACTCATGGACCAATCGGGTGTCAAGCCACGGATCAAGTGTCGGTAATACCGAGGAGAGAGTGAACCGTCGGATCACTACATATCATGATCGTCGGATTGTAAGTTACAAAATGTACAACGGTAAAGAAACACACTTTACCTAACTCTATACCTAACTCTATACTAGACCAAGTTGAACTTAACTATTTCCTATGTGTCGGAATATCCTAACACAATCTTTCTTGAGATAGGTTAAGTGTAAGTTGTAACATTCTAGAGAGAGGAACTAAATTGTTGGGCGTTGGATGAACCCATAATATCATCTAGCTAATGGAGAGGTGGGGAACCTAGATTAGATGGCAACACCAAATTTGAGGACAATTTTCCTACACAAATGAAATAAAAAATTCTTAAACACAATAATATTATTGTGTTAAAGAAAAGAAAATCAAATCAAATGAAGAAGGTAGAGAACAAAAAATAGTGCCTTCATAGCACCAGTAAGAAAACGTTTTAGAAAACCTTACCTATGGAGCATAAGTCACCATTTTCCGCAAGTATCAATTTGATGAGTATCGTGGAAGCTTAAGCTTGGGGTTACAAACCAAAACTCCAAAGAACAAAAGAAATACTACAAGCATCATCACAAACAGCTCTATCAAATTTTGTGGGCATAATAGCATTGAACATAATACAAACTTAGAAAAACCTCCAATCATGGGAAAACCAATGCAATAGTTATACGCTTGTAGAATTTGAGGATATTTGAATGAATGCAGATTAAAGTTGGGCAACTGTTTGATCTGCCTGGTGATCACTTGGCATAGCTCAGAGCAAAGAGGTAAATGTTGGACACTGTATAAACAAGCACTCCTTGTGTCTTTTGTGACATGTTCTTTATTGCCTAACATGGATCCATTAACTCTCATGATGTGTCCATTTACTATCACTTCTAGGTTTTGGTGTAACAACAAACATGATTCTAATAAGTGGTATTAGAGTGAAAGTTCTCGAGTTCAAATCACACCAAGCTCACACTGGGCGGGAATATTATTGGACATTGGATAAACCAACCCTCCATGTGTGTTTGACGACATGCTCTTTAGCACATCTCATGAATCCGTTAACTTTGGTGATGTGTTCATTTACTAACACCTTCAGGATTTTGTGTAATGACAATTGTAATTCCAACAACAACATTCAAATGCTAAGTGAAATATAGGTGAAAGTGTTTAGGGTTTGACAAGTGCTTGGCCCACCATTGGATGATTTTGCTGCATGCCAACTATTCACACAAACCAAAGTCTGAAACCTCCCATGTGACTTGCACATGGTGTGCGATGAGTTGGATCGAGGGGATTGGTTACTCATTTTCTGAAGTGTATTTCCTTCTACACCGTGACAATTGTGCAATAAATATTTGAAATAAGGTGTTATAATGATAAGGCTTTAGATATATAGTCTATAAACATACATACAATCTTCTAATTACCCTCAAGTGTACACTGTCGATATAGTTAATTATTTGTGATAACCCATGTATAGATATGTGCCCTTTAATTTTATGAAACTATGGTAATAACACCAAGTGATATATTATCTTAGTAGCTGAACAAAAACATAAAAAAAATATTCACCATAGCCAAAGGGGTGGTTTATCATTGTCATCATTCAACTTTACAATTATTGAACATAAAATAAGTATACATAGACAATTTGAAAATATAGTAAATTCCAATAATGACATAAGAGACAATTATAATTAATCATAAGGCATGTGACATCTCTTTTGTTCCTAGTAAGTGGTGATGGTATTGTGGTTATATGTTAAGCTCATGAATAAAATGAGATGAAGGTTATGATTCCCTTAATAAAACAATAAAAAATGTTAACATTACAATATATAAGTAGCAAATGATAGTAACTCATGTTGCTAATATGGAAAAAATTAGAGTTTGGTGATAAAGAGGTATTGACAAATGGTATCCTAGTGCCTATTTAAGAAATCATCTTGAAATGGACCATCACAGCCAAGAAAATTATGTACAAAAATATGATTATGAAAATACTGATGCCACGTTGTACTGTCTTAGAAGGTACATAAGTGAAGTAGATCATTCCACGATGGCAGAGGAATATCCTCCAACCATAACATGGGGTGAAAAGTTATATGTTTAATTCAGAGGAGGAAGAACTGTAGAAAACTCCCAGTTTATGGAGGTTATGCAAAACTTGCAATAATAATTGGCTCATCGCAGAACCAAGAATGCACATTTGTCGAGGGTTAGTAAGAAGAAAGAACATATGATAAGGGACTTTACTAAAAATTTCATTCATAGAAGTGTAGAAACGAAAGGGTTGAAAAGAAAAGAGGTGGAAATAGAGTAAGAAAAGTATGAAAGTGGATGAGAGTTAGATAAGACGTATCCAAAATCACAAGAGAGAAAGAAGAAAATGGAGTTACAGGGAGAGTTTAGAAAAATCAAACCCCCAACTTTTGATAGCGAGAAAGAGGAAGATGTGGAATCCTAACTTCTTAACATGATCAAATAATTCCAGGTATAATTTTTTGACAGTAATTAGAAGGCCCTATTATCTATTTATTAGATGCAAGGAAAAATTACTCTCTGGTGGAAAGAGGCTAAGAGTGTACATCTGTTGGAAGAGAAAACAATGTCTTGGGAGGAATTTCAAAAATAATGTAAGTGTCGATACCTGAGTGAGAGATACCATGATGATTGTTCTAAGGAATTCCATGAGTTAAGGTTAGGGAATATAACTATGGATGAGTTTGTAATAAAAATTTACAAACTTATTATGGTATGTACCCTATATTAAACAAGAGAAAGAAAAACTACAAATATTTTTGAACTATTTTCTAGTAGCTTACAAAGAGAGGATTATTCTTGACAATCCTAAGTCCATTGGTGAAGTAGTAAAAAAATCTAGACTATGTTACCAATAGTTCAAAAATATAAGTGAAGGCTCAAAACCATTGAAAAGTAAGGAGAAGGCAAGTCTTCCATGAATATAAAAGGACAAAAACCTCCTTATCTTAAATTTTTTGGAAAGGATCACCATAGGAAGAAGTTTAGTAAAGGAAGTGTAAATCAACCTTCCTAGTCTCACACAGGATCAAAGCCCATGAAGATGAACAACAAAAAGAGCATTGTGAGCAAGGAAAGATAACCACTATAGTGTTAGATTTGTTTAAAACCATACATGTTAAGGGACTCTCTGTATAATCCATGATCTACTCAAAATATTCAAGCAACCCATGAAGCGAGAATGGTGAATGACGTTGGCAAAAATATTCCCACAATCAATGTAACGTTAGAAGACAAACAGGCTAAGAATATATCTACTATGGTTGAGATTTAATGTACTATTTTAAATCAATTTGTTTCTCTTTTAATTGATTCTCGGGCTAGTTTGAGTTATATTAGTCCCTAGATTGTGAAGAAATGTAGATTGTAATCTGAAAAATTCTGGAATAAATGGTTGGTATAGTTAGCAATTGATACCAAATGTAAAGTGACCCATCATATAAGAAAGTTTCACTTGGATTAAATTGTTACCCCACAAAATTGGATTTAAACACTCTTCCTTTAGGATCTTATAATACATTAATTGGCATGAATTGGTTAGGGAAATATGGAGCTATCATAAACTATTTGGAAAAAACAGTGAGTTCCGTGAATCAAAACGGACAACTTAGAGTATTTATAGGAAAACCAAAACCAATATCAGTCTACAAAATCTCATATTTATAATTAAAGTGGAATGCAAGGAAAGGAGGTAAAGTATATCTGGTGCATGTGGAAATAAATGAATAACTAACATGAAAAGAAAATTTAGGGATCGTATCTATTACTAGAGAGTTTCAATATGTTTTTCCATAGGAAATACCTTAGTTACCTCCTCGTAGAGATATAGATTTATGTATCAATTTAGTACAAAGTGCCACCCTTGTGTATAGAGCCCCTTCTCGAATGAGCATACCTAAGCCACTAGAGCTCAAAATATAGTTAAAAGAACTTCTAGAAAAAGGTTACATCAAGCCTAGTGTGTCACCATGGGGGTCCCTGTACTATTCCTCAAGAAAAAGGATGGCACATTCACAATGTGCATCGATTATCAACAATTGAATAGGTTAACTATCAAGAATAAATATTTGCTGCCCCTAATTGATGATCAGTTTGATCAAGTAAGGGGAGAAACTGTATTTTAAAAGGTTGACTTAAGTATTAGTTATTACCAACTACGAATAAAAGATGATGATATTCATAAGACAACATTTATAACCAAATATGGACACTATGAGTTCATATTGTTACCGTTTGGTCTCACTAACGCACCATGAACCTTCATGTGTCTAATGAATAGCGTACTTTACAAATACCTTGACATGTTTGTGTTAGTATTCATAGATGACATCCTAGTGTACTCTAAAGATAAAGAAGAGAACAAAGAAAATCTTAGATTGGTGTTACAAAATTTAAGAGAACACAAACTTTACGCAAAACTCAACAAATCTCTATTTTACAAAAGTAGAATAGTGTATATACAACATATTATTTCCAAGGAAGGATTATTTCTAGACACTTAAAAGGTTAGGGCGATTATGAATTTGACCATACCAAAGGATGTGTTAGGAATTTGCTCATTTATGGGGATTCACAAATATTATTAAATATTTGTAGAAGGTTCTTAAAACTTATCTCACCCCATTAGGTCCATGCAAGAAAAGGGAATAAAGTTTAAATGGATAACCAAATTTCAAGAAATTTTTGACAAGTTGAAACAATTGTTAACAACAACCCCTATACTAAAAATTGCATACCTAAATAAGGAATTTACCATTTGTACCGATGCATGTTTCAAAAAACATGGGAGTGCGTTGATGCAAGAAAATGCAGAAATAGCCAATGAGTCTAGCAAGCTAAAAAAACATGAAAATAATTATGTTGTATATTATCTAAATTTGGCAACAATGATACACACTCTAAAAATGTGGAGACACTATCAGTTAGGAAAGAATTTAATTCTGTAGACATATCACTTTAGTTTGAAATACTTCTTTATCCAACCCGATTTAAATGCAAGAGAAGAAAGGTGGTTATCTCTCCTTAGTGAGTTCAGAATTGATATAAAACAGATAAAAAGAAAAGAGAACAAGATTGTCTATACTCTAAGTAGACATGCCCATGCTTTGATAAGAAGGTCTATAAGCAACACTAGTAAAATTTTCAGAGAACAAATAAAAAGTTCATTGCAATAAGATCCTCAATATCAGGAAATTCAGCAGAAATTACAACAAAAATAAATTCTACAATATGCTGATAGTTTTGAAAAATTATTAACCTACCGAAAAATTTTTTATATTCCCAGTTTGGTCATGTAAAACAAATGATATTGGATGAAAACCATACAAAACCATATGTCGGACATCTGGTATACCAAAATATGATAACCTCATTAAGGAAAAATGTGTTTTGGTGAGGTATGGAGAGTGATGTGGCAGAATATTTAACAAAATGCTTGGAATGTAAAGAAGTAAACATCAAACACCAACATCCTGCAAGATTGCTAAATTGATTGCCCATTCCTGAATGGAAGTGGGAGGTAATATCAATGTATTTCATTATAGGATTATGTTGACAATGCTAGATCGACCAACATTTAGAGGATATTCCCGATATGAAGTCCCAACTAAACCTAACATTGTTTGGAGTAGGAGTCCCAATAGTGGGTGGTAGTGCAATGCCTTCACCATAGAAATGCGTAGAGGAAAGTATGATAAATTTGTGTCAGATAAAGTGCGTGACCCTACGAAGAGTCTTGTCTAATGCATGGAGGTTCCAACACACGAAGGGAGAAATAAGTGTGCCCCTATTAATCCTGTAATATTACGTAGCTTGAGAGGAACACATGAGAGAAATGAGATCACAAGCTAAAATGCAGAATAGTCCATAAGTTAAAGTGATGACTTTATCCAACAATACTCATTCAACATGATTTTTACAAATTCATACAAAGTATTTCATAAGAATATGTGTAAGTTAAGTAACATACACTGCCAATACAACAAGAATAGTCCTACTATATTAACAGTATATGCATGCAAGCATGTTGGCTTTGAGTTTATTATTATAGGTGAATGTTTCATCCATACATACACCATTTATGATCCCTAGACCCAATAGTCAAAAATTATAGTGAAGAACACTTGATCCTCTAAATAAGTATACTCTCCTTATTCTCTTCATAATACTCCCAAAATTTTTCTAAGCTTAAGACTAGCCAAATGATTGGCTCTCAAAATCGTGTTACATTAGTTACAAGGTTCCATTTATAACAAGAGGAGGTGAGTCTTCAACTCCAATTTATTATCTTTGGACTACCCTCATGACTCTTCAACTTCCTCACAAATAACACACTACATTATATATTGACTTTTCATATTCCAATATTAACACTTCGACTTTCATTTACAACATAATTAAAAATAATATTACTTTTTCCACATGTACCCATATAATAAAAAATAAGGTAGTGATAACCAAACAAGACACAAAACTATGATTCTAGAGCTTGGGGAAAGTCCAACTTAGCAACCTCCACTTGCTGCTTCTTGGCCACATAGTTGTGCTAGGCTAGGTACATTGTAATGGTGTCGCTAAATTGCTTAATGGTCTATTTCTGGAAGTAGGGTTTGGCCTCCATGGCATTGGGGTATATTGCCTTAGAACCTATTTCCAACGTGTTGTTAAGCATGAGCAACATTGTCTTCATCTTGGTAGGACCATCCGTGTACTTCTACATGTTGTGTGCATTCAGCGCCATGTCTTCCCTACTACTCGAGGTACTCATTGATCTTGAGCCAGACTTGGTTCTTGGGTTTAGCATCGGTGTGGGAGATTGATGGGATATGGTATTTTCTCACTAAGACATCCAAGGTACTGTACAACCACACATATGAGGCATGTGTGTTGCCAATGAATGTGGTGAGCTTCTCATTATTCTGAATCAACACTCGGACCTTCACGTTCTCCATCTCTTCCTACAACCTCATCTTCTTCACTAATTCAAGTGGGGTCCCTTTGTACCACAATGTTCACTCTTTTACATGGGAGATGGTAGCATGTATTTTTTTGAGATTTTGAATAAGTCCTATGCTCCATTATTGTAGGTCACGCAAACATATAACTTTTATATGCATGGTGACAAATCCATCATAGAGCTTTCACATGTTATTACTGAGTCTTAATATTTTAGAAATTATGATGGTGCTCATCTCTCCCAAAGTGGAGACTAAATTTTGTGCTGATTCTTAGAGTTTTCCTACATCTTTCCCAACAACCTACAAGTTCTTTGCTAGTTGTTCATTATCAATCATGAGCTATTGAATATTTGAGCTTGTTTCTCCTACACATGCCAATATTTCTTAGGAAATGGTAGTTCGATGCTTCCAAGTGTCTGAGACTATCACTGTTGGGTGTGGAGGATGATTATCTTCTTTGTTCAAAGGTATCACTACATTGGACCCCATATCATAATGGGGTAGAAATGTCACCCGTTTGTTCGCCACCAAGGGGGTCCGGTGGGGGGACTAAAAATAGATGTAAAATTGCCTTGTAAAATATTGTAATTTCGTAGTCAATATGAGTCGTTAATTAGGCGGATTATTTGATGGTAGAAGTTATGTCTAATTTAGGTTTTTTCCTATAGAAGGAAACCTCTCGCTATATACGAGGGAATTGTATTGTAGCTATGGGGATGTGTATTCTGAGTGACAAAAGAGAGAGGAGATTATGTGAAAGTGAAGAGGAAATTACAACGAATTTATTGTAGGTTGTATCTCTTCATTTTGATGGACAATATAAAGGAAGGACCCATTTTTCTCTATGGACATAGCCCAAATTGGGTGAACCAGGTATATCTGTGTCTCTCTTATTTTATGTGTTTTTTGTCTTTATATTTCTGCAATATTTTCTGTGTTCCATTGCTTTTCAATATATAATTTTCTAACAATCACACTTCTTTTTATGAATGCAGGTGATACATGATCATCTTGAAAGTTCTTCCTCTATGCATGTACAATCCTCTTCTGGAGCTCATCAAATGATAGATTGTACACATCCATCACCGGATCATCATCAAGGAGAAAAAATTCTATTTGCTCGCTCGGGGATAGTTCTGATAATGGATGTGGTGGAGATTAATGGGTGACCTATGGTGCTTTTGGCATTAGGTCAGTCTCTTTATGATGCAACTCTTGTTCGAAATCCATTTCTTTAACTTCAATCAAGTGCTCAATCTGTTGAAAAATATCCCGACACTGCATCTATTCACCTTCTTCCTCAGTTGTTTGATGTTTCGGCTCATCAACCTGTATCGGTTATGTCTCCTCTATTATCACGCCTTTCCTTTGTTGTTATTCCAGCTTCCACTTCTCTTCTTGTTCTCTCCTCCTCAACTATTTTTCTTCTTTCAACATCTTATCTGGCTCCTCCAACTATAGTTCTACTTCCTACAATATTTTTTTTTCTCTCTTCCATTGCTATGCTCTCTTCATCCTTTACTACCTCTTTTCTTCCACTACCCAAGATTCCTTTTTGATAATTAAATCTACCATCACTTTGCATCTTTTGTTTCCCTCTAGATCATCAATAATCTTCATCTTTCCCTTATCTTGCGCTGGATTGCTACCTTCTATTGTTGTTGTTGTTTCTTCCGTAGTTGTTTCTATATGTACATAAGCCTTCGAAGTCCTTGCTATAATAACTAGATCATTCAGTCTAGAGGCACTATAATAGTACCTCCAAGGATCCTCATTTGGCTAATGAAATATCCCATTAATCCACAGAAAGTAAAATATCATACAATGAACCCTGCAAAAGCTGTGGGGATCAAACAGATGAAAGTCCATGGTGCGAAAATCAAATTTCACTATGTCCTTAGCTTCGTCGTCTATATATTTCAATCTCTTAATATCATATAATTTGATCTACAAACGAAGAGAAGGTCACGCTACTTTCTTCTTACTTTGCAATCCTGCTAATAAACCTATAGCAAGGTGGTATGAAAATTCTTGCATGATTACTTTGTCAGTGGCATACCTTGGTAAGACATGTAGAGGATTCTCTTTGCCAAACACTCTACTGAAGGTGCCACATACCAATTTGCAATGTTTTCTATCGTCTCCATTTCTTCTTGGGACATGCAAGGTAGATCTTGCTCAAATATAAGCTTGTATAACATGAAAATAAAGTGGTTAGTTATCCCTACCATCACTCCTTGATAGTTGTAGCCGGAAAGAAAATTGCAATCGATGTCCATGGGAGTCGCTTCTGGTTTCCATACCCAAATCATTCTAGGAAATCGTTTTTGTGGAAAAATTGTATCTAATAGGTATGTGGACATTGTGGAGCTATAAAAAGGGTATATTTCACCTGTAGTTACCTCACATTAATATGTCAATCCAGGAACGTTTTGCTATTTCAAAGAGTGTCTCAGTCTAAGGCTTAACATTTACCAGAGTAATGCTCGTAGTACAGTTGTTTGAAACTACAAAAGTAAATGGATCCGTGTCTACAACTTAACTACTTCAAAAGGCTAAATCACACATTCAGATATTAAGAAATGTATCAGTTAAGGGTTCGGTAGCAATAACCCATCCCTTTAGAAACTGATGGAAAAGAAATCAGAGAACAGATAAGGGGTCCGGGAGCCGAGCAGTAGATGCCAATGCTCACTACAGCTTGAGATCTTCCTTCGCACCAAAATAAAAAATAACAAGAAATGGAATGGCAGATAAATCGAACGGCAATGAAATAGAACATCAACCTTAAAATGGAACGACAATTCTGAAATGGAACAGTAATTCGGAAATGAAACAATAAATAAGTCTAATAGGATATGAATCTATTCAATCACGTGCATTAGTCATAACCAAACATCAATCCTTCAGTCTTGAAGATGTACACACAAATGGAACATCACTGCCTACAGATACATGATGGAACAACACTGAAAACCATATAAACACAACGTGCTCAGTCTGATTCAGTTGTCACTCTAATTAGAAAGCGTACGATTGCATCTCAAGATGAAACAGTAATATTCGAGAATACAATAATCATATGGAATCAAAGCTTCCAAGATAGATTTTGTAATGTTAAGGCCCAATCGCACAACACAAAAACTCTATAATGGAACAACAGTATCCTATAGAAATTAACCGTATTATACCAACACCTAAAGGAATAGTAACATGATGCAGTGTCAATACAACACTTTTGTCTTCAAGAACATTTATGGATTAAATACGACAGAGAATGCGACATAACTTTATAAAACACGTCATATTACCAGATCACATTGATAAGCAAACCACACAGAAACCACGCGTAATGGTACAAGGGAAAGTGTCCTCCAGGGCTGGGCCCTTAGCCTCCAGGGGTACACCACTTAAGATTATTCCAAGCTCAAAGATAAAAGAGTAACCAAGTTTGTATCAATGCATGAAGTAAAATTACAGTAGAGAAAGTCTTAACAGGACGTAATGATCACAATTTTGATATTTTAAAAGAAATTACATAAGAGCATAACCACACTTTAGCTAACAATGTTTCCCCTTATATAATGGTGACGACAGAGATATCTATATGCAAAAATAGATAAACTAGCGATCCCTCAGGATCAAGGATCCTAAGGGATTCACAGAATCGTTAGTCCTGAGTCACTTCTTCTCTTTTTTGCGTCGAGATGATATGTCCGCTCCTTTCCTGGGTTGGTCCATTTTGATCTGGTTTGCATGTGGTCTCTCGCCGAAGGGACAATAATTAACCCATCTTTGTCTTTTCCTTTAGGATGGCCACTTTTCGTTTTTCCTCCCTCCTATACATGGAAACGACAATTGTCATCGTTCTATATTAATCTCACATGTTTCGTTATAATTCTTTATCATGTTCTAAGTTCATAATGTGAAAAGGCTTATAATTCCTGATGAAAAGAGACTAAAATAACCATCAAAACGTACCTTCTTTGATACTCCACACACCCCCCTGCTTATCCTTTTTCATGGCCTCATAAAAACATTGTAGTTGACATGCAAGGCAGTGAGTGAGTAGGCTGGAGATGGAATCTCATGTGAGGGCCTACAACCGTGATGCGAAACTAGGTAATCAAAGAAATGGCATGTCTGACCCTCAGGAATCTCATACAGGGCTTGTTATCGGGTGCAGGATGGCAAATGATTGGACTCCGAAACCTATATCCTAACCAGGATGATCCTGCCCTCAAAACAATTTCACCATAGAGGGGAAAACGGTTCGCAACTAGTTTAAAATTCTCATACTTAAATGGTTCTCTGAGTTGGATATTCAGATTAGATATTCGATATCGAAATTTAGCTGCATCAATGGCAGGGTCTTTGATAGAGGAAAAGTATTCAAGTTCCTACCAAATGACTGCTTCATGCATGGGTCCTAATGCTTCAATCACTCTTGGAGTCTTCATGAGGTTTCTATGTTTCCTCCATAACTATGCTGGGTCCCTAGGCTCAGCTCTTATCCATAGATCTAATCTGTTTTCTTGTCTTCGAAAAGTGTTATAGGCTTTGAGCAATTTAATTTGATTAACTGCAAATGAAATAAATGCCTGTAATTGAATGTCGCCAACAAAAGGGCCAGGGTTTAGTTCGGTCTCCTGTTCTAGTATAACGTTATGCAAGTAAAATTCACACAATAATCTTTGAACTTTCACCTTGTAGTGTTTACAACAGTTTATGAAATCATGTATGGTGTTAATTTGTATGCGAGCACCTTCTTTAACAGCCTTTATTTTCAATTTCAAATACCTTTCCATTAAAAACAGGGCATAGTTCTTAGCAGGGGCTCTACATGCTAGGACGTCATTTTATAGAGAACACAAGGTATCCATATATTTCATAACTACATCTAACCTACGAGTTACCTTTGCAACTTTCTCTTGTTCCTTCCGCCATCCTTCGAAGGCCTAACTTTCAAATATGTTGATGTTCCTTAGCTACTGTGGTAGTTCTTCATATTTTTCTCGGGGGACCGTTTGCTCCCTAAGCTTTTTTACTTCTTGTTGAGCTTGCTTCAAACCCTTCTGGAGGGTTACTGTTTTCGTATCCTTTTTCCATGCAGCAGTGGAGGCCGGGAGCTTTACTTGAAATTTCCTATTGTGCTGTTTCGAGTTCAAAACCCTTATTACTCCCGAAGGTGGTGCCTCCGTCTAAATTATCTTATCACAGGTCATCATTTCATCCATTTCTATTTTAACATGAACATCAGCCCATTGTTGTTCCTTTTCAATTGGAACATCGCTATTTTTCAGCTTCATTTGGAACAACATCTTGGCTTCTGTCGGGGTTTTGAGGAGGAGGATGGATTCTAGTCCTCTGCCTCTTGCCCTTAACGAGTTTTGCTGGCATGGTCAGACTTTTCCTTCCTAAGGTATCTTTTACCCTTTACCTCGCCATTAGAATCCTAATCTGCTGGTGAAGCTGGACTATTATGTACAATAATCTGTGTTGTTCCTTTCGCAATTCCCTTATTTTCGTCATTTCTTCAGAAGGAACAACAGGTTGTTTACCACGGTCTGGACTACGGCTAGCTTCCTAATTTTCTTCCTAGGGTGGATATTTTGAGGCAAGAACCTTAATTGGCTATGTTACTTCTTGGGATATTTCTCTTTCTGCCCTTATTTCCTCCGGACTTTCTTCTGGTGCCTTCTGATTAGGAACAGGTTGTTCCTGCTCAGCATTTTCTGACATCTTCTCATCATGAACAGATAGATTTTCTACTTCTGCCTCTTTTGCATGTGATTCCTTCGGTGCATCTTTCTCCTGGGGTTTCTCTTTGGCATGGAGGTCTGACGGACTCGAAGGCTACCCATATTCACCCATATTGGCCAAAAATTTGGCCAATTCATCTTCCCCTAATGGGTTTTGTAATGGGTTTCCTTACTGTTGTTCCATTCTCTCCTCCTGCTCAAACTGCTCGGCTTCTCTTCCTTCATCTCCTTCCTCCTTAGATTGCTCGTTTTCTTCCTCTTTTTCTTCTTCTTCTTCTGCAGATTGCTCTGCCTCTTCTTCTTCTTCTTCTTCTTCTCCTTGTTTTTCTTTTGCTTCTGCAGACTGCTCTACTTCCTCATCCTACACTCTTGTTCCCTTGTCTTCCCATGGGGATTTCTCATCTTCTATTTCCACTGGTTGGCTAGTGCCTTCCTGGGGCTTCTCTAGCCCCCCTCGTAGTCGTGCTAGCCAGACTGATTTCCTGCATTTTTCTTGTTTCTTGGGTGTGCTGGTAACATGTTTCCACTTTGCCAATTTCTTATGTTTTTCGGGTTGCTCGGGTGTGCTAGTGACCTGCTTCTGTTTTTCTAGACGTTGGGGTGTGTTAGTGACTTGTTTCCATTTTTCCAGACGTTCGAGTGTGGCCAACCCCCCATTTACAATGGAAATTAGTTTTTCCCAGATGCTCTACTGCTGGGCGAGACTATGGTTGACTATCAACCAAATCAATTCGTGATGACTAACAACTGACTCTACGTGCTCTCCATTTTTCATGCTTCGTGCAATGTCATGAAGTAATGAATTCAACAATGCAGGTAAATTTATAGAGCATTTCTATTTTAGAACAGCTAAGAGTTTAAGATGTCATGGTCTTACCAGATCTTTTCTACCTTCACAGGTGATATAGCTTTGGATGGTCTTTGCTAGTTCTTCCCATGAATCTCCTAGTGTTGCTCACAGAACCCCCTTTCCTCGAATTGTCAAGCTCTATTCCTCGTCCTGGAAGATCTCTATAATCTTCCGCAACCTCTCCTCTTTTAATGTCCATATTGGTCCAGTGGCTGGCAGTCCCGAGACTTTTGCGATTATGTCATCGGTGACTGCTATGTGTTTTCCTCTTACTGTGGAGTGGTCCTCTTGCAAGTTCTGCAATAATTCAATTGCTATTGTTTCATTAGACTCCTTCAAGCGGTTAAGATAGGTCAGCCATCCTACTCTTGCCAGGATTTCCTGGGCAGCAGTTGAAATAGTTAACACTTGCGGTTCTCTGCGAATTGATCCTCCTCCCATAGTTTCGATGTGAATTCTTAAAGGAATGGTAGCTGTTTGTTGAAACACAGAGAAGCTGACGGACGTAAAACTCGTTCAAACTCTAATGCTATAGAACATACAGCGGAAATGGCTTTGAACAGCAAATCATGCAAAAAAAACAAAGAAAAATAAGAAGACATACTACCGTTGAGTCGTGCTATACCCCAGTACACAATCTCCCAAATAGTGAACTGACACATAGTCTGGGGAATGATGAGGTTAACCTCCACCCCCGGAATGTGATAGGTTGTCCCAGCCATCAAATAAAGGAGAAATGCCCATTCTGCAACAAAGTCTTTAAGGAACGGCTTATGGCAATATGCCATGTTTACAAAAACAACCTATTACTGAAATTGAGGTATAAAGTTGCATCGCTTTAATACGTAAGAGACTACAGTGATTTGATGCAAGGTTGGGAATAAGACATTTTCCATAAATAGAGAGTCTCATGCGGTCATTGTCACTGATTCTGTAATGATTGGTGATAATATATAGTCATGCATTATATGGTTGGGGTAATAACATATAATTTATTACCACGGCATAATAAACAAAAGGATGCAAATAACTTACCTATTGGTGTAGGACTTTTTCTAGTGTATCCAGTGCTGGGTCAAACTCATCTCCATATGGAGTAAAGTCGTCCATATATACTTCCAGTCCTTCATTTATTAGATCTACAAAAATGCTAAGGATAACCCTTTGGAATGTGGCAGGGGCATTGCATAAGCCAAAAGGTAAAACTCGGTAGGAAAATGTTCCCCAAGAACAAGTAAGAGTAGTTTTATCCTGATCTTCAGGGGCAATCTATATTTGGTTGTACCCACTGAAGCCATCAAGGAAAGAAAAGAAATTCTTTCCTGCCAAAGTGTCTAATACTTGGTCAATGAATGGGAGAGGTAAGTGGTCCTTTTGTGTTGCTTTATTTAACTCCCTGCAGTCCACACAGATTCTCCATTTCCCATTCTTTTTTGGTACCACCACAAGCGGGGAGACCCACTTACTATCAAAGATAGGGTAGATAAAGTTAACATCTAAAAGTTTTTGAAGCTCGGCTTTTACCACCTCTTTTAGATGAGGATTGAGACTTCTTTGAGACTATCTAACAGGTCTTGCATCTTTTTCTATGTAAATTTGGTGTGTACATAACTGGGGATCAATTCCTTTCATATTAGGGTAGTCCCATGCAAATTCTTCTTTATATTTCCTTAACATATGGATGAGCATTGTTTCTTGTTCAGATGTGAGGTTGGCATTAATGTTTAAGGTTTTTCTAGGTTCAATTTCCACAATTTTACTATCTGCAACAGAGGTGACAGGGATTGTATGATCATGTGTATCTTTCAGAGGGTCTTCTTCTAATTCATTATCAAACGCTGCTTTTATCATATGACATTGGGTGCAAGATGTGGGTTTAATTTGACTAATGAAATTATTGATAGCACCATCTTCTATTTGGTCTCTGAGCTCAAGTGATTCTTGTATAGTTAATGGAGATCTAATGTTATCAATAAGATATGATATAGGGTGCCTATTAGTTTTGACTATTGTGACACATGGCTGTGCTGGGGGATATAACACTAAATTCTTGATATCTATTCCCCTGGTTATGATCATATTCCCTTGCCGACAGCCAATATAGGCATCGGTAGTGGTGAGCCAAGGTCTTCCTAAAATCAATGGGTGTCCATCAAGTCGTGTTTTAGGATTTATTATCAGAAAATCAGTTGGATATTCCCAGGAGTCAACCGACACCATGACATCATGTAGTATGCTCTCTAGCCTAACAAAAAATCGGTCAGCGAATTCTAACAAAGTGGAGGTGGGTTCTACAGATGTAATGCCTAGATTTTGGCAAGTAGTGGTTGTTAAGATATTGATTGCAGCTCCAATATCAACTAAGGCATTGGGCAGTGTCTGACCATAAATTTGGACAGTTACTATTGGGTTTCCTGGGTCTTCGTATTTAATGGGTGTTTCTTTTCCTGATAATAAGTCAGATAAAGTGCCGACTACTTGAACTCTTGGATTATTTGTTATATTCCTCCTTGGTCTTTTTATGCACAATTCTTTGATAGTTCTTGCGTATATCGGGATGTCATGAATGGCTTGGAGGAATGGAACTTTTATGTACAAATTTTGTAATTCTCCCAGAATGTCAAAATCAGGTTGTTGTATAGGTCGAGGTATGACTAATCGTTCTGGGAACGAGGGAGAGGATTTGGGGGCTTGATTATAATCTTGATTTTTATTCACATCCTCTTCATGTGACAAATGTTCTCTGGGTGATTGATCTTCAATCTGAACTGTTTTATTTCCCTCAGTTTGAATAATATGCCCAGATCTTAACTGAAGACCATTACACTCCCTCAAATCGGGTCCTACTTCTGGTGTTTCTAGGATTTGGAGAGATTGGACCAGCCTATTGTTTGGGTTGGGGTTGGGTTGGGCTGGGAGTTGCAGTCTCAGATTAGACTGGGAATTTTGCTGTAAAGTTGGCAATGTAGGTTGAGGGAGAGGAATAGTTCTTACTGGCTGATGCGTTGGTCTCTACTAGTTTGTCTGCCAAGCTGAGCTTTTTGAAGTAGGGGGAGTCCATTGTAGTGGGTATGGGTTGCTTTCCCAATATGGTGGGGTATAAGGATGGTTTGGCCAACCAGATTTTCTTGTCTGATTCAACCACGGGTTTGCCGAAGGAAATGACTATGGTGACTAGCTTTGAAATGGGGGCTGAAATTGACTTTGCCACGTATTATACTGTTGAGAATTATAATGTGGAGACTGAAAAGAAGAAGATGGGTCTGGAAACATATCAGTTTTTCGCGGCTGCCACTGATGGCGTTGGTTGAGCAAATACACAACTTTTGGCTCTTCTTCTGCTTCCTTATATACTAATTTCAGTGTAGGTAGTGAGGGACAGCTTTTCGTAGACTGATCTCTTGTACAGATGGCGCACGTTTGGACTGCATCTAGTGGATAGTCCTTATGGCTATGTTTCTTCCTACATCTGGGACAGAAGATTGCCAAATTTTGTTCTGCCTCCATTTGCTTTTGTTTGGCCTGCAAAATATCCAATTTCGTAGTCAGTGTCCCTAGTATATCAGTTTTAAAATTTTCTAATAAATTTCCAATTTCTACACGTGTTACTCCTTCTGATGAGATTTTATTCTCTCTTACAAACCGATCATGTTCTGTTGGTTTGAGTCGTGTGCTGCCTCTTGAGCTCCTGATACATAAATCAATTATGTCAACAAAACTTTCCTGATAAATATCCCCTTTTCCCATAATTTTTAATGTTTCGATCCATTGTTCCTTCATGCCCGTTATTAATGTTGTTTTCAACATGTTGTCAGGTAAAGGTAGTGATGCATAGGGATATCTTTGTAGATTATACTGGAAACGTTCCACATACTCTTCTAATATTTCGTTTGGTCTAGCTATCATCTGGAATATTTCATATTTCAGTTCTCTAGACCTGCAATAGTCCTGATACTTTTTTAGAAAAGATTCTTTCATTTGTTCCCACTTATTTATAACCCCACCACCTAATCCCATAAACCATCTTAAATCAACCCCTTTTAGTGTAGAGGGAAACAATTTTAATTTATGGGGGTCAGTGGTGTAATCATATCCCCTGCACAATACATCAAATTCAAATAAAAATGCATCCGGATCTTCTGATGTAAGCCCGTGAAATGTAGGGATATGTTGAAGAGGGAATGCTTTCATGGGGGCATTTGATGCAGAATCCACTATGGGGTATTGTAATGTAGAGGTTTGGGTGTTTGGCTGGTTTTGAGCCATTGGGTCAAATATATGCTAATAACCTTCTAGGATATCTAGGAGGGTGTTCCTAGGTTGAGAGGGAATGGCTTTAACAGGAATAGTTTTAATAGCACTTCCTCTATCTGGGACTTTTGACTAAGGAGATTCGGTTTCTCCAATAGTAATTTTTGTAGCACTTCCTTTGTCTGGGCTATTCAATTGCTGAGTTATCCTAAGAGGAGATCTTGGTTCCTCAGTTTCCCATGTCTCTCCTCCTCCTTCACAAAGATTACTGAAATTCCCTTCCTGTAATAGTTCTAGAGTAGAATTTTCAATTTCTTGAAAGTCCTGCTCGTCAGTTTGACTATGCACCTCAGGAAAGGCTATAGATGGTGAACCTGTGGCCTGAAGGGAGCTAGTAGGCTGTTTAGGAGTAATTTTCCTAGGTCCTACTGAGGGCTGAGATTCAGCTTTCTTATAGATTTCGTCTATGAAGGTTGATCGGCAAAGGGTCACCAACCCCTTAGCTTTTTTTGGCTTTGGTAAAGGTTTGGAATTTTTCTCTGGCCTTTTTTGCTTAGTCATGCACTCAAATTAACTAATAAATCCTACTTAAGCAACAACAGCAAATATGCAGGAAAGCGGGCAAAGGAGTAGGGATTTTACATGCTCCACGCGTAGGTTCTTACCTTCCATTTTCAAAACCCAATTCTTCCCTAGAAGGCTCTTACACTACTTTGAGAAAAAGAACAAATGGCTACACTCTTTCCCCAGCAAGGACGCCAAATTGTGGAGCTATAAAAAGGGTCTCTTTCACCTCTAGTTACCTCACATTAATATTTCAATCCGGGAACATTTTTCTATTTCAAAGATTGTCTCAGTCTGAGGCTTAGGATTTGCCAGAGTAATGCTCGTAGTATAGTTGTTTGAAACTACAAAATTAAATGGATGCATGTCTACAACTTAACTACTTGAAAAGGCTAAATCGCACATTTAGATATTAAGCAACGTATCAATCAAGGGTTCAATAGCAATAACCCATCCCTTTAGAAACTGATGGAAAAGAAATTGGAGAATAGATCAGGGGTCTGGGAGCTGGGCAGTAGATGCCAATGCTCACTAGAGCTTGAGATCGTCCTTCACACCAAAATAACAAATAACAAGAAATGGAACAGCAGATAAATCGAACAACAATGAAATGGAACAACAACCATAAAATGGAATGACAATTCTGAAATGGAACAACAATTCGGAAATGAAACAGTAAATAAGTCTAACAGGCTATGAATCTATTCAATAACGTGCATTAGTCATAACCAAACATCAATCCTTCATTCTTAAATATGTACACACAAATGGAACAACACTTCCTACAGATACATGATGGAACACCACTGAAAACAATATAAACACAATGTGCTCAGTCTGATTCAGTTGTCACTCTAATTAGAAAGTGTACGATTGCATCTCAATATGAAATAGTAATATTCGACAATCCAATAATCATATAGAATCAGAGCTTCCAAGATAGATTCTGTAATGTTAAGGCACAATTGCATAACACAAAAACTTTGTAATTGAACAACAGTATCCTGTAGAAATTAACCGTATTATACCAACACCTAAAGGAACAGTAATGTGATGTAGAGTCAATACAACACTTTTGTCTTCAGGAACATTAATGGATTAAACACGACAAAGCATGTGACATAAAATTTATAAAACACGTCAGATTACCAGATCACGTTGATAAGCAAACCACACAGAAACCACGCGTAATGGTATGAGAGAAAGTGTCCTCCAGGGCCGGGCCCTTAGCCTCCAAGGGTACACCGCTTAATATTATTCCAGGCTCAAAGATAAAAGAGTAACCAAGTCTGTATTAATACATGAAGTAAAATTATAGTAGAGCAAGTCTTAACAGGAGGTAATGATCACAGTTTTGATCATTTAAAATAAATTACATAAGAGCATAACCACACTTTATCTAACAATGTTTCCCCTTATATAAGGGTGACAACGAAGATATCTATATGCAGAAATAGATAAAACAACGATCCCTCAGGATCAAGGATCCTAAGGGATTCGCAAAATTGTTAATCCCGAGTCACTTCTTCTCTTTTCTGCGCCGAGCTGATATCTACACTTCCTTTCCTGGGTTGGTCCGTTTTGATCTGGTTTGCATGTGGTCCCCCGTCGAAGGGACAATAGTTAACCCATATTTTTCTTTTCCTTTAGGACGACCACTTTTCATTTTTCCTCCCTTCTGTACATGGAAATGACAATTGTCAGCGTTCTATATTAATCTCACATGTTTTGTTATAATTCTTTCTCATTTTCTAAGTTCATAATGCAAAAAGGCTTATAAGTCCTAATGAAAAGATACTAAAATAACCATCAAAACATACCTTCTTTGATACTCCACAGACATGTAAATCATTTCTTTCTCATTCTTGGGTGAATTTAAAGCCTTAACCACATGGGGTATCAATTATTGAGCCAACATGTTCGACTAGTTGAATTGGATCCCACCACTTACCAATTGGTATAGTAATACAGTCCACCCTTCAGGGAGGGTCTCTTTGCTCTCTTGACCATATATTCGACAGGCAAAGATGATCAAGAACTATTAAGCCTTATTGAGGGATTTTTTCTTGTAAACATGGGTGGATGTCTGTCTAAAATTCAATGAATCTTTCAACTTGGTCTTGCTAATATATGTTGTATTCACATAGTTATGGGTGGCATAGAAGAGTGAGTCCATGCACTTCACTTACTTAAGCAGGCAATATATTTGATGAAAGTATTCTATCGTAAAAGTGGAAAGCTTCCTCATGCTGACAATTCTCAATGTCATGGTCTATTCATTTGTATGTGAGACAATCTAGCTGATGATGTCTACACATGGGAACGTGGGATACCTACATGAAACCAAGTATAACCCTGACTATCAGATTTTAAGATAAACTTGTCGGTCCTCTAAATTTTCCCCAAAGTGTTTTAAAAAGATATATTTGATTTGTTGCCATGTCAATGTTCTTCCCTTCTCAATAAATAACCGAGTATCTGCATACACTATTAAATCAACTAATATCTACCCAAATGCTTCCCCAATATGCTCTCTTGGATGCCATGATAATTGTGACTGATGGAGATATGCTCAAAAATTTCTATACATGTCGGACAAAGAGGACACTCATGGCAATAAAATTTCAGTTAAAAACCAAAACAAATTCAAGGCAAGTTCAAGTAACAAGTCAGGCACTTGATGTGAGGGATTGTATGACTTTGTTGGATAGGATTAACTAACTGAGTGTGGGAACTGTGCACTATGTAGTCCCAACAGTCAAGGTGGAACCCGATGACTAGAAGTGTGCAATGTATAGTTTAGACTAGGCCAAGGCTATTCTCTATGTAATTCCAAAATCCAAGATAGAGGTTTGAGGCTCCAGATTGCACAGAACAAGCTATGGAAAGTGAGATCTGAGCAAGGGGACCTATATTTTCCCAAGGGGTGTGTGGAAAACAAGGAGATATAAAAGATATTATGAATTTGAGTGAAAATATTACTAAGTGTAGATGCATGCATGTGAAACAAGTGTAGCAATTGATTAAACCAAAGGAAAACAAGGCATGCTTAGAGAGTCACCACAACAACGACTGCTAGTGAAAATATATGAAAACTCATGCAACACTTTGGAAATGAAATATATAACTTGAAAAATACCTTCTAGAATATAAAACAAGTTAAAACACCAACAACCATGCAAGGGATACAAGTGAAACAACACTCACACAAGCCAAACAACAAAAAGTGACATAAAAAGTAGCAAAAGATGACAAAAGAAAAAGTCACTCAGAAAAGCGATGACGATCACACCAAAGGCTCGTTGATCTCCTCAAGGATGCTAGGGATCCAAGATCAAATGTGAAAATGATCTCTAGCAGTGTTGATTAAATAGATTTGGATAAGTTGGGGTTTATGACGTGCATGCCTAAAATCAAAGAAAAAATGACACTTGGTGGAAGTTTCTAAAAATAAGGCAAGTGCCTACTTCAGGTTGACAAAAATAGATCCCTATTTTTAAGGATGATTTTCCTTTTTCTCTTTTTTCTTTCTCTTTTTTCTTTTTTTGGGGAAAATTTACATGTGAACTACTAGGAAATATAACATAGTTTCGGGAATTGAGCAACCTTCCATCTCAGTGTAGTGGATAGTTTCTAAGCTCAATGAGGATTGTTATGGGTTTAGTGTTGGGATGACCCTTTATGAGTTCTCATTTCATGAGCTCAAGACCCACTGCAAGCCAGGATTGTGCAATTCACAACAAGAAGGGTAGTTTCCCTCAAGAATTTCACAGTTATTTTCGGGAAGCCCAGAACTATTGTGGGACCAAGTCATGAGATCATCTTGTGAGCTAGAAAATCAAGTAAGTAAGGAAACACAAGCCAAAATTAAATATAATTCATAGTCGAAGCATGGATACTTGGATTAGTGCTAGATGAGATGTTGTGGTTTAGAAGGAAGGCTCTAAAATTGAAGCATATGAAAAATTTTGGAGGGTTTTTCTAGCCACTACAACATTGGTGACACACTAGTAAAACTCCAACTCTCTATAGGTGCCTTGTCTCATGCAAAGTAATTCTAACTTTTCCAGGAGTATTGTTCATTTCTTCTATTAGCATATATTCTTCAATATGCTTGAGTTAATGACATCATCCCTATCACTCCCTTCATCAACAACACACATGTTGAGCCTAGTCAAACTAATTTGTTTTGATTGGGGATGAGGGGTATATAGATGCACAAGAAAAATAGAATATAAGAGTTTTAGTTTCATCTTTGGTGTTTCTCCACTTCCAGTAGGTTTGGACAGTAGCCTAACGGAGTCACTTAATGAACACAATAATTCTTTTTGTTCAACCAAGACTAGATGGTACCCTAGCGAAGGTAATTTCCTCACCTCTCTGAGTAGGAAGCATTTCTCTTCTTTTTCCCTTTATTTCATTTTTTTTTCATTTTTCAAAGAACTATGCATATGCACTTATTTATTTCATGAGGCGGAAGATGGATCCCAAATTATTGAGAGAAGAAAAGGTTTCCCATTTAGAGAAGGATATTTACATATACGTCTGACATGCTTGTTAGTCCCCCCTCCCCACCCCTCCTTACTCTACTTGACTGAGTTGACAAGTGTTAACCAAAAATAGAACACCAATTAGAGTATACATTACTAGTTTAAAGTGAAAGCATCGTGATTACACCATGACTCTCTCTGAAACGAACGTATTTTTCATCAGGGTATCATCGACTAAAATAAATTCAAGATTCACATAAAGAGAGGGAAAATATAGATAACCAAGTCTTCATTGTCGTACAAGTTCCTCTTGGAATTCGCCTTGCTTGTCTTAAAAGGAAGACACAGTTTCATGTGAAAGCTAACCTACGAGCACAAAAGAAAACAAGAAAAGGGAAGAAGTGGGATAAAAGTGAAGCAAAGTAAATCAAACCAAGGAAACAAATAGGAAAAGAAAAAATACTCCTACTCCTAACCTAGAAAGAGCACTAGCCAACTGACGTAAAATGATACTTTTAATGTAGTCATTGGCACATTAGCTAACCCATGTAGGTGAGAGCATGACCAACAAGAAATATATGCAAGAAAACCAACAAAGAAAAAAGACAACACAATGTGAACCAGAATGTTTGAAGCTTGAATGTGTCAGTAGAAAAGTAAAAATGAAAAGCATGTGAAAGGCATTCTACAAATGTACCATGGTGGTCTAACACCTTGCGAGTGGACAACAAGAATTACACACTTTAGAACCTAAGAAATGATGAAACACGAAAAAAAAATAAATCTTTTATTTTGGAACAATGCTTGCTATGTACGACTCCTCAAATGCTTGAGAAATATGATCGCGTGATACATATGGAGGATGTGAAAATGGTAAGATAGTTTGATTTTCAATATGAACAATAGAGTGATGAGGAGCCTGGAGAGCTTCAACAAATTTCTAATCAGAAGTGGAACTGGCCTCATGGCTACGAGAACATGACATAACAATCAGCTGGGACTGAAGCTTCTCAACATCTTGGGGAGGTTCCAATTCTTTAAAAGATGGATCATCAAAGACTGTTGGCTTAGAAATATCAACAATGGAAAAATTGGAATTGTGATCGAATGAATCAATGAACAAATTACAACAACCATGATAAAAATTTCATGATGATGAACTAAGGCATCCTCATGACCTAAAAAATTGTGAATAGGGGATGATAAAAATTGAGAAATTTCACCATGTATGTTTCCGGAAAGGTAATATAAGATATTGGGTGGATTCGGGAAGATAGATTTATCCTCTCCGCATTTAAATGAAAAAAATGGCATTCCACATGTTCTGTGAATGATTAAAAGTAGAAACATTCGAAAATGATTTTTCACAAGATGAAATAGGAATGACAGAATCATGGAAGATGCTAGGATTAAGTGGATGAGGTTTAGGTAGAATGAGGCCATCCTTCACCACAAGTTCTTGTTCAGATTACTACACATACTCATAAAAAATGCTATTGCAGGTTGGTTCTTCAACACCAACTTCGTCTAGAACTTGATCCTCATGGACATCATAAGTGAGATCCTAAGCAGATGAACACAACACACAAAAATCCAGAGGATAAAAATGACTGAAGGATGGAGGATGAGGAGATATCACTTCAACATAGCCATCTAATTCATAGTCCAAATATGTGTAGAAATTATAAGCAGATGGGGTAGGAGGCAATGGTGATGAATCAACAGGTGTAGTCTCAACTTCTGTCACCTTGACCTATGGAGCTAGAGTTATTTGACAAGAAGGGGACGAAGGTTCAATTGGGACAAAAACATTATCCATATCGTATTTAGAATATCTAACACCAAGGTATGTTGGGAGAGGTATGAAAGATTATAACTCATGTTAATTTTCATAAACATGAACAAGTCATTCAAATCTTTCATCTAATAAATCCCAGTCAACTTCATCTTCAGGAAATTCAAAATGATCATGAGAATCTTGAAGAGATTCATCAGGAAGTTTTTTCAATTTTAAATTTTACTATTAAGGTATTTGCGATCATAAAGAATGAAAGCATGACATGATTCACTGAAAAAGTAATTGAAAGAGTGTATAGAGGTTGCGGTAAATATGTGACACCATTTCTTTATATGCCCTTCAAACATGAGAGAAAATAACCCACAAGAAACATATTTAGGTGGGATGCCATGCCTCTCACATAAACCAAGAAAATAAATTGTGTTCCCGAGAAAGGTTATTCCACCCTCACCATTGAACTTAATTTTGGACAAGCCATTTAAAGTGCCCATCGAAACTTCAAAATGTGCAGAGTTAGAAAAACATGTCATGGTTATGACTATGGAAGAAGTCATGAAATATGTGCACAAATTCAAAATAGGCTTCAAGGGCTCAGTTTTTTATTTGGCCCTCCTTCTACTGCCATAAATTTTTATTGTGTTGGACCACAAACATTCAGGGGATCTCCATGATATGAAGTCCCCACTAGACCTCGCACCATTTGGAGTAGGAGTCCCAATAGTGGGTGGTAGTGCAATGTCTTAACCATAGAAACACGCAGAGGAAAGTATGATAACTTTGGGAGGGAGAAATTGTGTGGGCCTATGGAGAGTCGAGTGTGATGCATGGAGGTTCCAACACATGAAGGAAGAACGAAGTATGCCCTTTGGAATTAAGTAATAGTACATAGATTGAACAGAACACACAAGAGAAATGTCATCAAAGGATAAAATGTAGAATAATAGAAAAGTTAAAGTGATGAGTTAATCCAACACCACTCATTTAACAAGATTCATTCAAATATATAAAAAGTAGTTCATAAGCATATGCGTAAGTTAAATAACACACATTGCCAATACAACAAGAATATTCCTACTATATTAACAACATATGAATGAAAGTGTGGTGGCTTTGATGTTATTATTATAAGTAAAAGTTACATCCATATATACACAAATGATGGCCACTAACCCCAATAGTGGAACATTATAGACAATAATACCTTCTCCTCCAAATAGGTATACTTGTTCTACATTATGTAGAAGCTAAGTTTCTTAAGAATACTCCCAAGCTCTTTCTAAGCCTAAGCATAGCCAAAACCTTGGCTCCCAAGATCTTATAAGAGGGATTGACTCTTCAACTCCACTTTGTGACCTTGGGACTATCCTCATGACTCTTAAAATTCCTCAAAAATAACACATTAAATTACATGATGAATTTTCATAAAATATTAACACTTGGAATTTCACTAAAAACATAATTACAAAAATACTACATTTTACACATGTACCGATATAAGAAAAAATAGGGTACAGACAACCAAACAAGACACAACAGTATGATTCTACAGCTTGGGGAAATTCTACCTCAACAATTTCCACTTGTTTCTTCTCAGTCATATATTTGTGCCAATATTTGTACTATGTGATGGTGTCCCCAAACTACTTAATGATGTCTTTTTGGAAGCAAACTCTAGCCTCCATGGAATCTAGGTATACTATCTTGGAACAGGTGTTCAACATGTTCTAAACCATGAGAAGCATTATCTTTATATTAACACGACTATCGATGTAATTATGCATGTGGTGTGCATTGGGCTCCAAGTCTTCCTTGGTGGCTTCATGTCTTAGTTGGTCTAAGTAATCATTAATCTCCAACTAGAATTGGTTCTTGCAATTAGCATTCGTGAGGGAACTGATTGACAGGATCTGGTGTTTCCTCACCCAGACACCCAATCTACTGTACAACCACACATATGAGGCATGTGTGCTACCGATGAACGAGGTGAGCTGATCATTGTTCTGAATCAACATTCAGACCATTTCTTTCTTCGTCTCTACCTATGGCTTCATATTCTTCACTAAATCAAGCATAACCCCTTTGTACCACATTGTCCACTCTTATACATGTGATATGGCAGCACGTATCTCTTTTAGAGTTTGAACAAACTCTTTTCTTCACTACTATAGGCCATGAAAGAATATATTTTCTTTATCAAGATGACAAATCCATCATAGATGTTCCACATGGTATCACCAAGTGTTGATACTTCAGCAAGTATCCTTGTCCTCATCTCTCCCAATGGAGAAACTAAATTTTGCGTCGATGCTTGGAGTTTTTTTCCTCTTGCCTAGAAGCCTGCAATTTCTTTTCTAGTTGTTCATTCTCAAACATGAAATACTGAACATTTGAGCTTGTTTCTCTATCACAGGAGAAGCTATCTTTGAAAATGGCAGATGGATGATGCCTGATGTCTAACACTATCACCCTTTCATTGATGAATTCATTTAATGCATGATCATTCATAAATTGCTTCCTCCACACATATACAATCCTCTTTTGGAAATCAACAAATCATATATTGTACACAGCCATGACTAGATCATCATTAAGGAGAAAAAAATATCCTTGCACACTTGAGGTTGATTATGATACTGGACATGATGGAGACTAAGGGATGCCCTATTATGATTTTGGCATTAGATCAATGTCTTCACGGTATGACTCCTACTCCAAATCCTTTTTTTTTCACTTCAATCAATTTCTCAATCTTCTAAGAAAACTTTTGATCCTGCATCTGTTCACCTTATTCCTCAGATAGTGGTCGTTCCGACTCATTAACCTATATTGGTGTTGTCTCTTCTATCATCACACATTGACTTTCTTCTTCTTCCTACATTCGCTTCTCTTCTGGTTCTCTCCTCCTTTCAACTTCATTTATGCTTTTTATAACCTCTACTTTTCTCTCTTCATCCTTTTTTCCCTCTTTGCTTCCTGTGGTGAAGTAAAATTCTAAGTCTCGTGGAAAGCAATTCCTGTAGCCCGATAGTGGGTCTAGCCACAAACAAGAAATTATATGGAGTATTTCCTTAGGTTACAACCAATTAATAGGGCCTACCTCTTAGTATGCTTATCCCATTTGATGATGACCATGCTTTCTCACTCCATCTGTCTCCATTTCCTTCTTCGAACAGTTGAAACAAGTAAAAAACAACAAACAACAATCGTGATAATAGACAAATTGTATTCAACCTACTTTATAGGTAAAGAACCATTAAGCCATAAACATGTGATATGACATATTATGTAGGAAATCAATCGATAAATTCATATATAGTAAATCAAGAAGAGATTACAATCATTTTTTTGATGTTGTTGTTCTCCTTCGACAAATTTGGGTTCCCACACACTTATGTTAGCATTCCATGATGGCCTCAATAATGGTAGTTTTAAGGCTCTTCCCTTTAGTCTTCACACTAAACCAAATTCACACATATTCCACACACACAAATAGAGAGCTACAACTATGAATAATTTGTTGATTACTCCAAACTTAATTAACACTAGCACACCAACGCTAGCTTGTGCTTGGGAAAAAGTGAGGTTTATATAGCATGAATGGATGGTAGATGGTTCCTCTTCTCATGGGAGAAGGTCTTATCTCTTGAGGTAGTTCCTTCCTAATAGGGTAAAGGATCCCAAACTGACATCCTCGACTCCATCAAAGCAACCATTTACCAGGCTTCTATTACGAAGCTTCTAGAGCTGGAAGCCTCAGCTCCTTGCTTAATAAACATTCCAAAAGAGGATTGGTGCGACTGGAGCAAGGCTCAATCACTTTGGTTAGGATTAAGGACAATTATAATCCCTACATATCGGTATGAGGAGGACACAGGTCATTAGTTCCAGTCTTGTAAACCGGGAAAAACAAAAGATTTTTGGGAAATGATGCAAATGGGAATTGTTCTACTCATGAAGAGGGACACAATGGGAGTTTCTTCATGAAGGGGAAGCATGTAGGGTTCACTGTAGAGGTCCTCCAGGATCATGGAATAGGTAGTATGGGGAAAGTGACAAAATTTTTTGTAACATATGCCCCCTAAAGCATGGAGGATGAACTAGAGTGAGGGGTGAAATGTTTTGTGAATCAGTACGAGGAATTGGAGTCTATCATCGAAAAACCTCCAAGAAAGTACACATACATATACAAAATTGAAAAATCTATCAAATGATAAATGAATCATGGTATGGATGCAGTCATCTAGAGAAATATCATGCAATTGGATCTAGGTATGGGCACAACCGTATGATGAAGAGGATCATATCAAAACCAAAGTATGGTCGCAACCATCCAATAATAAGAAGGATCACATATGACAACTCATGGTATGGTCGAAGCCACCCATCTGAAAGAGACATGTATATCAGCATGATGATGTAACATCTCCTTGCAACTTGGACTTTTGTAATGTGAGCCCAGGGTCTTGTGCTCCAGCACAAACTAATCAAAGTACAAATTCTAACATGTGAATAAATGTTTTGACATTGAACATGCTAGAAAATCAATTGATTACTAGTCGATGATGTAAACTATTAACAAGCATGAGAGAAGCCACCAATAATTACAATGGTCCTCAAGGTACTATCAAAACAATTCACTAAATTTGAATAAGGATAACGAAGTCAAACACCCGTGAAATCAGCCGATTGAAAGCTAATGACGTGAACTTGTCATTGAGTGCGAAGAACTTTCCATTAAGGCATGCAAGCTCTAAGGTACTGGAAGGGAGTCTCTCGGTCAACTTCTTGGATAATGAGTTGAAGTTGACATGAAAAGACATTGTTGAAGGAGGGCCATGATGTATCCCACATCATCAACATGAGACAAAAGGATGAAAAATGATTTTGGATGATACAGAGAATCATGGGCAAGTGTAACTGCAAAAGGAAAACTCTTAAAAATATTGGTGGCATGACTGGAAGTTTGTCCACTTTTGGACCCATTGGATCGTTGTTCATGATGATGAGGTAGAGATCAAATGGAAGCCAAAAATAAATGGCCCAACTCAGGAAGGTCAACAATAGAAAGGAGGATATCCCAACCGGACACGAATAAGAAAGTGTCATGTTCAAGAGTGAGTGGTCAACACAACTCATTAAATTTCCAAATTTTCCCCCACAATTATTGGTAGGTACCCCAATTTTTTTTTAATCACAAGCTTGAAGGGGATAACATATGCTTTCCAGGTAAGTTCCTCCTTTAGACAAATATGACCTGGTAACTTTAACGATCTCTAGGAAGGAGAAGCTCATGTTTGTTATGGTGACGAATCTGATGTCGTTGTATGTTTTAATGAGTCTGACAAATGAGCAACTTGGTATCTTTTTCATGTTTAGAGAGTTTGAAAAATTCACGGAAAGGAAAAATCCACATGGTCCCTTTTCCTACATTTGTGTCTTTTGAGCCCGAAAAGGTAGAAAACGATGCTCGAGAGAACCACTTGACCATTTCAGTCAAGGAGTACCTTTTTTATAAATAGTGCATCCCGGCCTGAAAAAGGGTAAACGTATACTGAAGGCACGACATTTCGCATTCACTAACGAGTTAAAAATGACAAGAGATCGACAATATTGTCATGTTTAAAGGGTTGGAAAAGAGCTTCAAAGAGGACCCCCCATTTTATTCTCTTTTACGATTCAAAAGGGAAAAATACTCAGCAATATTTTCATTTGAGCTTTACAAGTCCAGAAAGTGTTGAAACGTGATTCGATACCATCGTCGAACATCCATCACCTATCGCTATGTAAAATGATAAAGTGCATTATCCAATTATTGAGGTAAAATAGGTCAAAAATACTTAAAAGCCCTAATATTTTATGAAAAACTAAATAAAAGGAGGGAAAAGTAAATATTTTTTACCATTTACCATTTTACCTTGTTGTGAAAAAAAATTCACCTACTTTTGCCCTAATCTTTTCGAAGAATATTGCTGGAGATCTGTGATGTCATTCATCCATCCACTAGCTGCAGGTAAGATTCAAGTCCGTAAAATCCATTTCCATATTGAGTATTCCTATTTTTATCCATTTTTTGGATTTTCGAGGGATGTTTTGGCAAAAAAAAAATTCTTGCAGTTTGCGAAATTTTTGGGCACAAGATTGTGCCAGCCAAGGGTTTCTAAAGTGCCCAACTACACCGTTGGTGCAACTATTTTTAAAACAGGCACGCCAACATTGTGAACAAAGAAAAACACCATTTTTCTCTCAAATCCATTGTTTAAATCCAAATTTTAGTTGCCAAAAATGACTATTGACTTGAATACATGGTTTTTGCAGGAAAGAATTGTCGAAAATGGTAGATTGAAAGAACGTGACCACAAAGATGTGGACACCTAGGCAATATATGATGCAAACTACTTGGATTCCTTGAGGAACTATGGGCCCCTCAAGTTCTTTCTCACATCAGGGATGCAGCTCAACCTGAGCTGCTTCGATACCTGATTAGTCTCTTGGACATAAATTGTGAAATATTTATCGTTGCTGACCAGGAGCTAGATTTGGAAACTTTAGACATCTATTTCATCATAGGGTTGTCTCGGAGAGGGGAACCAGTCAACCTTTATGGGTCATGGCATATTGGGGCAAGCATATCCATGCTACTTGTCGAGCATTTCCCAGAAGCTCTCAAATCTAAGAGCGGAAATATTGAGATTGCCACTATGCGAGATCTTACACTGAGAGTGCTATTGTTAACTATTAACAGAGTGAATGAGTCCCAAGCAGAGCATGAAACTAACAAGTCAAAATTTATATATGCTATCGACTGCACAACACTAACGATCTTCAATTTGACGTAAGCCATGAAGATCGACATGAAACGCCAACTTTCAAAAGCTAAGTAGGGAAATCTGAAGCAATTTTTCTTCGAATCTATACTAATGACCTTCTTTATAGAGTGGGTTCCATTTTTCCAGTACCAGCTGACTGAGGTAGATCCATCGATGCCACGAGACCCACAGATGGTCTGTTGGAGTCGTTTGTTGCATAGGATCACTAGGGGCCAGCATATGTCCTACAATCCTGCATTCTTCTCATGGCTACGATGACAGCTGATCATAGTGGAGGATTGGCCATACAGTGGTACCAACTTCCACAGAGATCTGGATATGTCACTTCTAGATGGGGAGGATTACAACGATGAAGGTCAAAAATAAGTTATTAATTTTTTCTATTTTTCGAATTTTTTTTATATATTTGTGTTTATAAAATTTTGTTTTATCAATGGAGATGTTGGACGAGAGTGCCCTCTCAGGATGCCCCCAATATCCAGGTGCATCACTAGCTAGTTTGATGTCTCTCCTTATCAAGAAGCAAGCAAAAACAAGGAGGAGATCACGAGGAACCTTGAGGGGTTGACTTGTGGTATCCCAGAGTATGCCCGAGTGGGAGACATCCCACACTAGTACCAAAGGCATATAGTAGGTGTATCAGATCAGATCCAATGATTATTAACTCATGAAGCATGAGCAGTTTCATGTTACCATGATCACCACGCTGATTAGTTCCTAGGTCTAGCATCTGCATTTTTTAGGCCTACGTTCCACAGATATATGAGGCCTGAGTCGTAGATGTTATTTGAACACACATATTATTTTTTGGGGTTTCGATGTATCAAACATTAGCGCCATATATATCTATATATCTATTATTATATATATATTAATATATATTATATATATATTATACTATATATATTGCTTACTATGGTACAAAATGATTTGTTTTTTTATTTTTCACATGTTTCGTTAATGTCTATCCAACACATAATTAGCTAATGCATTTGTCAATGTATTCATGCATCTGGGAATATGATGTTATGTAATGTAATCAAAATTTCTTTCCAGTAGAAGAATACGTAGATACATTCTCAATATCTGAGGGATTCTGATGGAATATTTCCCATTGAGTTGAAGGACAACAAGTTGCAAATCCAGGTTGACAACCAATTCCCAAATGTAAAGAGTGTTGGGTGTGGACCATGATTATTTATAGGTCTTTGTTTCAGCCAGATGTATACCCTAGGAAGATTATACACCCATCCACGTGGGGGAGTGCAGGGGGAATTTGTCCCCCCACGTGGGGATCCAGGGGCTAGCAGTGCCCCGGCGGTGGTTTCAGGGGCAGCGCCGTCGAATCTAAAAATAGATGTAAAATTGCCTTGTAAAAGTATAATAATTTCTAGCTAATCTAGGCCATTCATTAGGTGGATGATCTGATGGTAGAACTTATGTTCAGTTTTGTGCTTTTTTCCCTAGAAGGAAACCCCTCTCTTTGTATGAGGGTATTATATTGAGGCTGTGTAATAGATGTGTATTCTCAGAGCGAGAAACAGGTAGGTGAGACTGTGAGAGAAAACATAGGATATTACAACAGATCTGATGTAGGTTGTGTATCTTCATTTTGTTGTATAATAGAAAGGAAGGACTGGTTTTTCAACATGGACATAGCCCAAACTGGGTGAATGACATATATCTGTGTCTCTCTGGTTTTATGAGTTTGTGTTTTTCTGCATATTATATGTCTTGCATTTCTTTGTCATATATTTAATTTTTCTAACGACGCGAAATCGACTCTAACAACAATTTGATAACTGTGTTGCATTTGGCAACATTATTAGCTATGTGACCTAAACAAATACCTTGAAGATCAATCAACTCACCATGAGGGTCATAAATGGCCCATTTCACGGAGGAGATATTCGGGGTACTACAACAAGAACCACTAGAAAAACCAATGTGAGGAGTCACAAACATTTGCGAAGTAGGGAAAAATGTAGTAAATATGAAAGTTGTTTGAAAACCAACACACCAAACAACAATGCACAAAAATTAATGACACACTAATGTACACAAGTAACCATGCAACATGACCTAAGAATAGTACTTTTTGAGGTAAAGCCCATTTCGGTGCTTATCTAGAGGATTGCCCCTTTATGAAATGCTCATTTACAATGTAGTGCCTGATCCATGATCTTTTGCTTATAGATGTATTAAAGAATTACATGCATAAATTGTAGCTTAAACATAGAAATTTAATGTGCACATGAGAGAAGAGGAGAAAGATATAAAAGCATGAAAGAAGACAAGAGACTTGATAATGAAGTTTGTCCAAGTTGGACTATGTCTTTGATCGCTACTCAATCAATGGGGAGGCCTTCATTCATTAAGTGGCATGAGAAAGAAGAGTGCAATCATCAATTACAAAAAGGGAGTCTTATACCTCCATTTTGGAAAATGGCCGAAAAATTCAAAACTCTATTGGAGAAACAGATAGCACCATTAAGTTCGTAGCATCTAGAAATGCTGAAGCCATATACAATTTGTCAAAATATGACAAAGTGAAAATCCTGCCCCCTCGAGAAATTGCTCAGATCATGGTTCTGCCCCTCTATGCATTTCTCATGGTTCTGCCACCTGAAAATTAACTTCCCTCAAGCTGCGTGCATACTCCTCCATTTCCTTAACGCAATGGTGAACTAAGTTTATATAATAAAAAGGATGGCAGATTTTTCAAAAACCCCGTTGGGCAGAGTGGTTAGAGATCCAATTATTGTGGAGGCGGTCGGGGGGTCAAACCTCGCCCCCTCACATTTTACATAACTGAATTTATGTTTCTGGAAGGGAGGTTGGGTTAGGCTCACCTTGGGTGGCCTACCCACCTCACCTATACTCTAACAATGGCCCATATCCTGATTAATGTGAGCGGTTTTGTTTTAATGGGGTTGTGGTTGGGTCCGTGAATGAAGGGCCAGCCAACCACCTACTCCTCCGCATGCAATGGTAATGGTCTGCCAAAAAATCACAGGGTTCTACTAAGGATGAGGGGAGGGGCCAATAGTAGTGGCCTACCCCTCCATATTACATATGTGATAAGGTTTGGGGTGACAGGGTTGATGGCCTGCCACCCCCTTTGTTTAATTATTATTTTTTTAGTTATAACAATATCGCCCTTTCTAAAATTTTGGAATTTGGACTGAAGGAGATGAGTTAATGAGGAAAAAAAAATCACTCGAAATCAAGCTAGAGTTGGCGAGATTCCATCTGCTGGAAAACTTCCAAATTGTGTATCCATTAAGCCTGCTGAGTCAACAAAAGTCAACCAAAACATTGACTGCCTCTATCTTTCTCATTCGGACTCGGATTGGAGTTCCATTTGCACCGTTGGAAACAGAGTGACGAGCACTTGGATATGATGTCAAGTAAACTACTTTCCACCACATTGAATTTTGAGACTTTTCCATGCCACTGGTGTCTAGAGATCCACTTGGATCAGAGCCCATGCCACATGGGTTCAAACTTACCTGCCCCTAGCTTATCATTAGCTTGATCGTATAGTAAAACCAAATCACCATAAGAGAACACATGAGGGGAGGCTGATTGATTGAAGGATTTGACTCACATCTTTTGTGCTTCGATGACCAAAAAAACAAGACGACAAGTATCATCTAGTTGTTCTAAATACAAAAGGTGCTCTTCTTGAGGTGAGGTTTCGGGGAGGAGCTCAATAACTAGCTTGAGTGAAGCAATTTTGTACTCAATTGGTAACGTTTCTTTCAGATCGTAGATGAGCTGGAATGGTGTGAAACTAGCTGTGTCCTTGGTTTGAGGTTCGACAAGCCCATAGACCTGAAAGGAGCATGAGATTCCAATTGGACTTATGCATCCCAATAGTACGCTAAAGCATTGTAACCAAAACCTTATTTACAGCTTCAACTTGACCATTGGCCAAAGGGTAATATGGGTTTTAGCCATCATGGTGTAAACCAAATGTAGAGGTTAGCTTAGCCATCATGTAATCATGGAAATGGGAGGCATGGTCAGTGAAAATGGTTTGAGGTATGCTGAACCTAGAAATAATGTGACTGAATAGAAATTGAGTTGTTGTTTTACCGTCTGCAGAGTATGTAGGCATCACTTCAGCCCATTTGGTGAGATAATCCACAACAATGATAATATAACCATGCCCCCTAGTCGAACCATGGTTACATGTCATATGGTCAATGCCTTGTTTAGATGAATGACAAAAAGTAATGATGGGGTGTAGGTGAGTGGGCAGGGCACACATCTTGCACTCGTAAATTTGGCATTCATGGAACTTGCAAACAACAATGATGCAATCCTTAAATATGGATGATGAGAAATAACCAACACGAACGATTTTTTATTCAGTAGCATAGCTACACATATGACTGCCACATGCCCCAGAATGGCAGTCATTGAGAACTCTCTCAAACTCCTCGAGAGTAAGATATTGGTGGAGAATTGAATCGGCGTAGACACGATATAAAGTATCTTCAATAATACGATAGGGTTGGGAGTGATGCCGAATACGTCAATGAACATCCTTAGTCAACGTGGACTAGAACGTGGATGTCTAGAGATAAATGATGATATCATCATACCACAAGTCAAGGGTGCTTATTAGAAAAAGAGTCTCATCTGGGAGTTGTTCATCTACACTAGTGAGGAGAGACGTAGAAGGGAGGGAGCAAATCAACTCAACAAAAACTAGTGATTTCTTAGATATGGTAGTCGTAAACACAAAATCAAATTCTTGTAGGATGAAAATCCATTTAGAATACTTCCCCACAGAAGCTGATGAGTCAGGATGTAGGTCATGGGGTTGCATTCATAAATCACAGTAGTAGTGCATAAGAGAATGTATTGTTGAAAGCGCTAAATAACCTATACGGCAGCCAAAGCCAACTTCTCGACATGGGCATAATGTGTTTCGGTGTTGAGGAGATTTTAATTGAGGTAGTAGATAACATGTTCACTGCCTTCACCTTGTACCAACACTATGGCAATGGTGCTAGAGGCTGCAGTTAGATAAAGGAAGTAATCGCGACGATAATCTGGGGGATGCAGCAAAGGAGTGTTTACGATGACAGCCTTAAGGTCATGGAAAATGTTAGGTCCCTATAATACTAGTGATTGCTCCATTTCTATTGTAGTTGTATCCCTTATTAATATTGTTGTGCCCCCATTGTCCCCATATTGTTATTATTGTGCCCCATATAATCCCTCTATTTTTATTTTTGTGCCTTTATATTATTATTGTTAGATCGGCTTGGTTATATGTGATTCCTTAGACTCCTATATATAGAAAGGAGGTTTTTTCATTTAAATCATCCAAGAATTGTTAATTTATGTAAAGTAGAGGAGGTTTCCCCCTCAAAGAGGGTGAATTCTAAGGTGTTAATCTATCTTTTCTATCTTTTTGTGAGCCAGTTTCATAACATTTGGTATCAAAGCTTCGAATTCTAGGGTTTCGTTGCTCCAAAAGGGTCGTTGTGGAATTTTTCACTATAATTTCTTTTCTGTGACATTTCAGATGCTACAAAAAAACCCATTTTAGAAGATATCACACTAAACCTCAGGTCTAAATTTCATAGCTACTCACACAATATTTGTGGAGATATAATCTAAGGAAGTCGGTCCTTTTGCAGACACCTGGATTAAATTCCAAATAGGTGACCTGGGGAAAACAGTCATAACTATTGTCTTGGTCTTCAGATTGAAATTTCATCAGAAGTTACAGAAGGAAGACAAACTATAGTTTCATGTGTACACTTTTGAGATCCTAAGGTTGAAATAGTGACATGTGGCACTTCATACAATTTTGCTCTTTTGAAAATTTATATAATTAGGTAATCTTGGGAGATTGTGCCTAACTATTTATTGGTGAATCTAAGTTTGATCAGACTGGTGGAATTAGAAAGGGGACATAAAGAGTTACCAAAATTTAAAATTTCAGAATTGGAAGATCTAAAATTAAAGAGATACATCAGAGACAAGATCGAGCTCCTACAAAGTGAAAAGAGATGTGTAGATTTTTTTAAGTTTTTGCTTAATCTTGGTTTGAAAAATTATTTTGAAGGAATTCAAAGGACATAGTATAGCATTATTATTGGTAACTAATGCCCTGGGGAAAGAAAATGCAAACACCTAGCAGGCAACCTGAAATCTCTAGCATGACTTATGAAGAAGAGGAAGGGATGCAACATGATATATCAAAATTACGAGACCAAGTGAAACAAATGTCACTCGCACAAAAAGTAACAGAATCTAAGATGGATGGTTTAAATGAAGATGTAGAAGCTAGGATGAATGACATGGAACCTAGTATGGACGATTTGAAGATAGATTTGAAGACAGATTTGAAGATAGGCATGGAAGATTTGAAGACAAATTTGACAAAGTTTCTACAAGAAATACTTACTAATGGTGAAAGGGTAGTAAAGGGAACTCGTGATGAGAAAAAAATAAATGTTAATCATGATTTCATAGACTCTACCTTGGATCTAAGAACCACCATGTTCCAAAAATCGATATGAGGTAGTTTGATGGCAAGGATCCCACAACATGGATACTACAGATGGAGCAATTTTTCGATCTCAATAATGTGTAAAACACACAAAAGGTACATATTGCCACTTAATATTTGGAACCAAATCAATTTGTATGGTATCAATGACTTTGCTCTCGTAAAAAAAATTTCACTTGGGCAATTTTTATGGAAGAATTGATAGCACATTATGAGGATAGAAAAATCAACATTTTTTTTAGCCAATTGATAAGTCTCAAACAAAAGGGTTCAATGATGGATCACATTGAGGACTTCCAAAAATTTAACATAAGGGTGAAAGATATTCCAAAAGAGCATATGAGTGATGTGTTCATAGGGACTTTAAAGGATAATATCCAACATAAGGTTCACCTTTGGGAACCTGATTCATTAGAGAAGGCATTCAAGTTAGCAAGAAAAATGGAAAGAAAAATTATGGCAACTAGGAAGCCTACCACTCACAACTATAAGGATGGAAGTGTTGCTTCCCTTAGCCTTCGACAACCTATAAGGTTGACACCACAACAATTGGAAGAAAAAAGAGCAAAAGGCCTTTGTTACAGTTGTGATAGCAAATAGACTAAAGGTCATAAGTGTACTGAGAATAAATTATTCTACATAGATTGTGAAGAGGAGGAAGAAAAGGAACAATAAATGTTAAAAGAAAAGGATATACTCTAGGAACAAACCCTAGATAAAGAAGTAATGAATCCAACCATATCTTGTAATGCATTGGTTGGAATTACCACTCCTCAAACTATAAAGATAGAAGGACATATCAAGAAGAAAAAGGTAATAGTGTTGATTAATTCAGGAAGTACCCACAATTTTATTCATTGTAAGATAGCAAAAGAATTTAATTGCTTCCTATATCCAGCACCAGAGTGTCAAGTAATGGTTCCAAGTGGAGGAATGATAAATTGCTCTGGAAAGTGCCATAATATCAAGCTATCCATGGGAGAATATGTACTAAGTGGCCCAATGCTTTCCATTCCAATGGGAGGTGCTGATGTTGTACTAGGAGTCTAATGGCTACAACCCTTGGGTACAATAGCTTTTAATTTTCAAGAACTTTTCATGAAATTTTCTGTAGAAGGAAAGGAAGTTGAATTAATAGGTATTGCAGGTAAACCGGGGAAGATAATCAAATCTAATTGTATGACAAAGCTTCTAAAAAAGGAACAAAGAGGTGTAATTGCACAATTATGTTTGATAGATGTTTCCACATCAAAATCATCTATTTATCCAGATCTCCAAAAAGTTCCAGACAATCATTCCAAGGTATTTGAGTCTCCCAAAGGTCTCCCACCTATTCGTGATCATGATCATGCTATTCATCTGATTCCACGAAGTGTTCCTCCAAACATCAGGCCGTACAGATATCCCTATGCCCAAAAGAGTGAAATTGAATGTATGGTTGCAGAAATGCTAGAGGCTAGTATAATTCAACCTTTTCAAAGTTCTTTCTCTACTCCAGTAGTATTGGTCCACAAGAAGGATGGATCATGGCACATATGTCCAGATTATAGGGAGCTCAACAAGCTCACTATTAAAGATAAGTTTCCCATTCCTGTCATTGATGAATTACTAGATGAATTTCATGGATCAATTTACTTCACCAAGTTGGATCTTCATTTAAGATATCATCAAATGAGAATGAAGACTGAATACATTTCGAAAAGAACATTTAGAACTCATGAGGGTCATTATGAATTTTTGGTCATGCCTTTTGGCCTTATCAATGCACCTTCAACATTTCAAGTTTTGATGAATTCCATTTTTAAACCCTTCCTTAGAAAATTTGTGTCAGTATTTTCTGATGATATACTAATCTACAACAAGTCTTGGAAGGATCATGTTGAACATGCTGACAAGGTGCTACAACTATTGGAGGAGAAACAATTATATGAAAAAAGATCCAAAAATTTCTTTGGAGTACAAGAGGTGGAATATTTGGGTCATATTGTATCTCATGAAGGAGTTAAGGTAGACCCTAGCAAAATTAAAGCCATTAAGGAATGGAAAATCCCCACAACCGTAAAGCATCTGTGAGGATTTCTCGGGTTGACAGGGTATTATCGCAAGTTTGTTAAGAATTATGGGAGAATAGTAGCAGCTCTAACAACATTATTGAAGAAAGATACATTTTCATGGACTCCAGAAGAAACAAAGGCCTTCGAACATCTTATAGAGGCAATGTGCCAAGCACCGGTCTTAGCTACATCGGACTTCACAAAAACCTTTATTGTGGAATGTGATGCTACAGGAAATGTAATTGGTGTTGTTTTAATGCAAGATGAAAGACCCATTGCTTTTGAAAGTCCTCCAATCAAGGGAAAGTTTTTACACAAAGCTATTTATGAGAAGGAAATGTTGGCAATACTACATGCACTTAAGAAATGGTGAGCCTACCTAATGGGAAGACACTTCAAGGTAAAAACGGATCATGATAGCCTTAAATACTTTTTAGAACAAAGATTATCCTCTGAAGAGCAACAAATGTGGGTCACAAAGATGTTGGGTTATGACTTTAAATCATCTACAGAAAAGGGAAGCAAAATGTTGTGGCAGATGCATTATCAAGAAAGGATGAGGATGTGGAAGCATTATTGTGTGCCTTTTCTATTATCCAACTAGATTGGATAAATGAAGCAAGGGAGGAATAGAAGAATGATGATGAAGTGTAGGCACTTATTTGAATGTTACAACAAGGTTCCTGTACATCCGATACATTTAGCTGGAAAATGAGTTGTTATGGTAAAAACATCGCTTATACCTCTGTAAGAATTCCCAACTCAAAGAAAATATTCTTACGCAATTGCACACTTCTCCCTTAGGAGGGCACTAAACATTTTTAAAAACATACCACACGGTTAAGAAGGAATTCTTTTGGGATGGACTTAAATCAGATATTCAAAATTTTGTGGTGGAATGTTTGGTTTGCCAACAAAATAAAGTTGAAACAATTGAGACCCCATATCTAATACAACCTTTATTCATTCCAAGCCAACGTTGGTAGGAGGTTTCAATGGATTTTATCATAGGTTTAGCCAAGTCTGAGGGAAAGAGTGTCATCATGGTGGTAGTTGACAAACTTACCAAGTATGCACACTTTTGTGCATTATCACATCCATTTAAAGCCAATAGACTTTTTATTACATTTATGGAAAAAATTCAAATGCTACATGGAAACCCAAAGATTTTGATAAGTGACAGAGATCCCATTTTCACTATAAATTTTTGGATAGAATTATTTTCTTTTCTTGGGACTCAGTTAGCTCATAGGTCATCTTATCATCCTCAATCTGATGGGAAAAATAAGAGAGTAAGCAAATGTTTGGAAGGATATATTCATTGCTTTGTATCTGATAAACAGACACAATGGTTCAAATGGTTGCCTTTGGCTGAATGGTCATATAACACTTCCTTCCATACAACAACAAAAATGACCCCATTTATGGAACTTTCTGGATATCAACCATCATCCATCACATCATATTTAAGAGAAAATTATAAGGTTCAAGTAGTGGAACATCACATTGAGCATCAACAACAAGTCCTTGAACTCTTAAAGGGTGGCCTCGTGTTGGCATAGAATAGAATGAAACAACAGGCAGATCAACATCACAACGAAGGAAGTTTTGATGTAGGTGAATCGATATTCCTATTGCTACAACCATATAAACAAATGTCCCTCAAGCAAGCTAAGAAGGATAACAAATTATCACCAAAGTATTATGGTCTATAGAGGGTGTTGCAAAAGATTGGTACTATGGCGTACAAATTGGAACTCTCTGCAGCTTCTCGAGTGCACCCAATTTTCCATGTTTCATTTTTGAAGAAGGTTATAGGTGACAAGAACTTATTTCAAACAATATTGCCAAAACTTGACGAATAAGGAAAAATTATATTACGATCGGAAGCAGTCACAAAAAAAAGAACTTGACAGCTGCAAAAGTGATCAATTTCGGAGTATCTTATCAAGTGGAAGAACTTATCCACTGAAGATTCCACATGGGAGGATGAGAATTTTAATAGAAGCATCCATAACTACTCAAGCATTGAGGACAACCCTTTTTGAAGGAGAGGGGCATGTTAGGTCCCTATAATACTAGTGATTACCCCATTACTATTATAGTTGTATCCCTTATTAATATTGTTGTGCCCCTATTGTCCCCATATTGTTATTACTGTGCCTAATACAATCCATGTATTGTTATTTTTGTTAGGCTGCTTGGTTATATTGTGACTCCTTAGACTTCTATATATAGAAATGAGGTTTTTTCATTTGAATCATACAAGAATTGTTTATTTATGTAATGTAAAAGAGGTTTCCCGAATGTTGTAGTGTCTACAAAGAAGAAAAATATGTCGAAGATGGTTAGGGTGATCTTGGCGCTTATGAGAATGAGTGTGAAGGTCATCCAAGTAAGGTTGAATGATGTCTTTAATGTCATGGAATGCATAGGACATCACCCTTTGAAATGTATTCCCAACATTGTTTAGGCAAAAATGGATATTTTTGTATGCAAAAGTACCCCATGGATAGATAAAAGTCATCTTTTCTTGATTGGCTAGCACAATGTTAATTTGGTTGTAACCAGAAAAATCATCCATAAAGGAAAAAAGTTCGCTCCCAGCATATTCATCAATGATTTGACCAATGAAGGGAGTGGGATAGTTATCCTTAGCACAAACAGAATTGAGATCATGGTAATCGATGAAAATGTAGATCGTGCCTTGTTTCTTTGCCACTGGTACAATATTAGACACCCAATTTATAAGAGGGCTCAAATAAATGAATCCAGCATTGAGAAGTTTTTCAACTTCACCCTTGATAGCAACGGCTTTCCTAGGGTACACTGGGTGAAGCCTTTGGTGAACAAGCTTCACATGAGGATAAGTTGGTATTTCATGCATGACGATGCTACTTGATCAATGCCAAGAATTTCCTCATATCACCACGCAAAAACATCACGAAATTCTTGAAATAGACAAGTATAGGTCTTGATCTCATCGAGAGAATAAGTTACCCCGATATGGATATTTTCAACGTCACTAGGCTTGAAAAAAATCCGAATTAGCATCGTTTGGGTAATGTTAGCCAAATTTCCTTCAGGCCATACTTCATTAGGCATGATCGGCACCTGAAGTGGTAGGGAAGGAAAGTGATAAGAGAACTCTTCGAGACAATCAGATGCAATCGCTAGACTAGGTAGGAACAAGGAATGATGATGAGTAGCATTCCAAGGTGGTTCCTCTAGAGACATTACTTCCATGATACTTTCATTTACAAGAAAATTCTCAGCTAAGGGATCAAGAGATTTCGAAGGACCAATCCATGGGGATTAAGAATACGTAACGAGAGAATTCCTTGAAACAAGAAAACAAGAGGATACGGAACTTGAGGCTGAAACAATTTCCACATAATTGATTTCGGCAAGACTAAGTGGCATAGCCTCACCCCAAGAATCAACAAGATCTAGTGAAGGTATGACCCAAGGATCATATTTGACCGAGATCATGTTCACAGAGGAAACATGTAGAGGTGGGAGCCAAAAATTCCCATCAAGGCAGAATCATTAGAAGGTCCTACCCCCACACTCTCACAAGGAGCATTGGTGTGCTTAACATATAGAACATTTTCAGCCAAGGAGAAAGAGGAAAAGAAAGACAGTTGGTTGACTGTGACAATATTGCCTTGATGGGAAAACGAATCACACATAAGAGGGAGGAGGCTACAACATGCATGGCATGGGTCCAGCTCCATGCAAGTGGAAGATTATAATTTAGATTAGCATCAACAAGATACATCTTGACATGTATTGTCTTTCCCTCCAAAGTAATGGCAAGTTTTGGTAAGACACCGAATGGTCGCAAATCAAACCCATTGAAAGCTTCCAAGGTGTTAGGAGATTGGTTCAAAGTAAGAGAACCAATTTCCTTGCAGCAAGTGATGGACATGATCTAGGTAGAAGCACCTGCATCAATAATAGTCTGATGAATGGTTTTCTCATTCATAATTACCTGAATGATAAAGGAAATCTGATGAGGCAGTCACAGAACATGGTTCTGTAGATCAAAACATATCAAATTGGAATCGGGATAAATACTCCCAATAGCTGACAAAAATGATTTCCATTGAGATGGACAACTTTGGAGTACCTCGAGAGCATATATAGTTGATGGCACCTGAGCCAAATCCTCAACAATATTATAGTGTTGAGTGGCTCAAGCATTGGGATCATATGAGGACTTCCTTATCGCATCTCATGAAGGTGGTCGAATGGTAGAATTAGGGTTAGGGCACTTGATATGAAGAGGGCCAGAACTCAGGGTTGAAGAAGAATCGGCGACCTCTTTCTATTTCTCGGTAATCAGAGTAGGAGTTTGATAATATTTTAATCTAGAAGCCACATTAATAGGCATACTCATAATGAATACTTGAGATCCCGAGGAAGCATATGATTGAGGCTGGCCTATCATTTATGTCTGTTGAGACAGAATTGGTTCTTTCAGAACAGTTGTGGTCCCTTTGAGCAAACGACTAACTTCAGATCATCTGGGACAATTCTTAGTGTAGTGATCTTCCTCACAAATGAGGTACAGATACTTAGACTTTCATTTTTAAGAATCACCAGCAGACAACTTAGGAGGACCCTGTTTTAGGGAAATGACTTGACCCTTGCCTTTTCCTTTCTTCTTATCTTTCGAGGATGTTTATACTGTTGTAGACTGGACAACGTGGAACTCTGAGGTTTTACCAGAGCCAGGTGGATTCTGGGAAGATCTATTGGAAGTAGTATTTGAGAATGACTTCTGTTTAGAAGAATGTTTTCCAGGGGTCTGAGACATTGGACCAATTACTCCATCAACAAGAGGTGTAGCCTATGACTTCGAGGCCGTTGGATCAGATGATGGTCGTGGAGCATCAGGTAATAACTCACACAAAGTGCCAAAATGAGAATAAACAACGTCAATGTACTGGGCACGAGTAATGGCTTGTCCTTCGATAAAGCATCTGCCCATAGCTGTATCGTGAGCAATTGGAGTGATGAATGACTTGGTAATGATTCGGTTAACAACTGATGAGCAATATCAAATTTGACCAAGTGACATATATGTCTCCATTCATGGATGTGATTAGAGATGTGAATCATAGTATCTTGCTTGAGCGATGTAAGCAAATAGGTACGAATTTCATAGTGAATCAGAAACTAGAAATATGTGAGGAAATCAATGGATAAAGAGTTGAATTCATGTTATGTACTTCGAGGGAGCTCGATGTACCACTTGGATGCAGCTCCTATAAGGGTTCATTGGAAAAGATGAAGATGAATAGAATCATCAACGTAGGAATTTGAAGAGAACCAAAGGTGATATGTCGTCACATGGGCTTGAGGATCTTCTTTTGTTTTCCCATTGAAATTGGACAATCACTTGGGATCTTGGATGGAACTGGAGGCCACTATGGCAAATGAAGAATTTGATCATTCGTGAGTGGAGACACATCTAGAAACTCTAGTGTAGCCAATAACAAAAATTGAGCATTGAAAGGCATTGGAGGTCAATAGGCGGGTCCAACCGGTGGAGCCCATCCCTTCTAGTAAGGATTTTATCCCCATAGTGGAGGGCTTGGTCCATATGGAATTTTATTTTTCTGCCACTATAGGTTACCTTAGCCATAGGGAGGATTTTTACCTTGAACACCTTAGAAATGTCGAGCCATAGGTTGCTGATAAGCAACATATGGGTTGAAAGGTTGTTGAGCTTATTGACCTTGGACATATGGATATTGCATCTGTTGTCCCTGAACATATGGGTTTTGAATTTGTTGCCCCTATGATCTAGGTGGATGTTGGTGGCCACCCACCTATCCCATTTGCACCCCCGAAACTTTCTCTTTCAGTTTTTCAGTTTCCGTAATTGTAGCACAATTTACTATTTTTAGTAGTTGTTTTGGGTACTGAACTTCCAGAGCCGTTTTGAGGCCCTAAACGACGTTTTTTTGGGAAATATGGGGGTAACATGGGTCCATGGATCTTTGTTAGCTTCCCAAAGTGGTAGTTCTTGGATAGATCTTTCTAATGAGCTATCATGCGCGTCAAACGGAGATCGTATGCCAAAGTTATGACCCTGGGAAATTGATGTACCAATTTACCCAAACGGGGCCCACAATTTGGCGTTTCATCTTCTAGGTGTAGGTTTTGGAATGTGAAGGGGTTTCCATTGTTTCTCAATAATAAATAGGCCTTCAAGCCTCATTGTAACACAGTTCGGAATAGTTCAGAGGCATGTAGCCGCACATCTCTTCTCAGAGATAAGCTAGCATCGCCCTAGCTGGTTTATTTCCATTTCTGGTTGTAAGCATATTTCAATATTTTCCGTTAATGAAATGAAGTATTATTTCCACTGCATCTCTTTATTTATGGGTATCACATCTCTGTATTTATGGTTATCTCTGTAATCTATTGCGTTCCTGTTTAAATCCGGATCACCCTAAACAAACGGATTTTGGACTTTCTATCCTTGGACATAACGATTTTTCACTTAATGTCCTTGGATATAGGGATTTTTGACCTACTTCCCTTGGACAAAAGGATTCAGGACCTATTTCCCTTGGACATTAGGATTTTGGGCTTGCTGCTGCATGATTTTACCTTGACGTTATCCTTGCAAGGGTTGATCTTGTTGGTATGTATATAAGGGTTGTTGCTGCCTCGGTTAGCTCCGCAGCTACAAGGATTAACCTTGCGGCTAAAAAGGCTATCCCTGTGGTTGCATAGGTTGGCCTTGTAAATACATAGGCTGCGAGGTTTGCAGATCATATGGAATGGTTTTCTGCAACTATTGCGAGGGTTTCCCCTACAGTTGTTGAAGTTGCCCTTGCTATGGAATCATCTACCTCTGCTTCTACATAGACAACCCTTGCTGCAACAAAGGTTTCCCTTATTGTTGTAAAGGTTTTCCTTGCTATTGTAGAGGTACTTGAACAATTCCCAAAAAAAATTTGAATTGTATCTGGCCATAGCCCCCTGAAAGAGTGGATGGACCAAGCTAAACATACTATCCAAGCTGAAGGATATCAAGAGGATTGACTGTTCCTTGAGAACCATATAGAACATAAGGAGCTTGGTATTGAACCTGAGCCTCATAAGGCTATTGATACTAGAAACTGCTTGACCCAAATGGACCAATGGGATTTTGGACCTGTTGGTACTAGAGATTGCTTGATCCAAATCGACCAGCAAGGTTTTGAATAACACCAGAAGAATGATGGTTTATCCCAACCCTACGAGCATGTGAAATACTCACATTGGTTGTGCATGACATCATAGAAACACTTATATTCTGACCCCTAGGCGGTGGTACCACTAGGCCACTTACTAGAGCGGTTGAAGAAATAACAACAACATTCCTCGAGACCGTCAGTTGAACTGGATGGGTGACTTCGATAGACAAGACAAGAGGGTTCATAACAGTGGGTTGCACTCGAATTGAGGTAATGATAGAAAGCATCGATTGTTTGGAGGTTGGGTTCTGAATGAATGGACCTATAGTAGTGATGGTGCAAGACACCCAAACAAGGTTGTGATAAAGTGATGAGGCACTAGGTGTACCTGAGAACAACTGTGATAAAGTCACATAATTCGGTGGCAAATCCCAATAAGAAATGATGGAAATTCTCGCTTTGTAGGGGAAACCTTTAGGAGGAAATTGGTCTTCTTCCTATTTGATAGTGTTTGGAGTAGAAACTTTTGATTGATTCAGAGAGGTAACTAGAGCTTCGCCTTCGGGATCCATAGTTGGGAACAAACGATGAAAAATGACCAAATATGTACGAGGGGATGATTTCAAAGGAACATGCAGATAATCATACAAACTGTACAGACATTGTAGTGATATCACAACAGGGTTTAACAAGGGATTCAGAGGATATATAATCAATCCAAGATGACCATTAGTAGTTAGCGAACTCTGAGGAGTCTGGACAGGATTGTCTAGAGATTCCAGGCCAATGTTCGCAAGTGACCCAGTATCTAAAGTAGGTGGAGGATGAGATGACAAAGGTTTAATGCTCATAATGATTCCATGTTCAACACCTTGGTCCCGAAATGACTTTGGCAATTAAGGAAAAGGCTCCTCAAACAATATTTCAGATATAGGGGAGGAAGAGGAACTAGGTGAACCAGATGGTACAACCATGAGGACCACTTAGTTAACAGGAAAAGAGAGATAAATTTCAAGGCTTTAAAATGTACTTTAAGGAAAATCCATGATTTTGTCTAGAAAAGACTAACAAGATGTTATAAGATCGTGGGCAACAATTTTTTAAGACGCATAAACAAACTAGTGTTGTTTCATGTTTTAAGAGTTGAGAAAGAAGCAAAGATGACTCTATCACTTTTGATTGGAAATGAGCTAGAATGGACAAGTGCTCGAATAAGATTTTAATTTTAATGAGTCAATAAGATCCAATGACTACTCCAGATGATCTAGGTAAAAAGGATTAGAAGCCAACTGTGAACTGCACAGGAACCCCTGGTGAACTGAGAAGTATGGGTAGGAAATCTCCCTGAATGATGTGCTCGGTGTATCATATTTGCAAGGCAGTAGACTTGACTTCCTATGGATAAAGGATTGCAACCTAGAGGGGTCTCCCTTTATATACTCGATAGTATGGGGAGCACAAGCCCGTACTAGAGTTGTCTAGTGTTGAAGCTAACAACAGCTACTAGGTTTAAAGACGCCAAAACACGCCTCTAGCCTAGACCTTCTAGAAAAGATTGTTAGGTTTCAAATGCACATTAGGTTAATTAAGTTCATTTTAAAGTTTATATTGAATTATGTATCAGTTTTTATGCCTTAGCGATGTGACTCAGAAAGTCCTAAATGAAGCTAAATGAGACAATACCCTTTCATTCGATGAACTGTCTACACTAGAGAGCGTAAAAAACATAATCAAATGCCAACAATCAAGCAAGCAAAAGAAAAATTGTTTTTCACTACTTCATGTTTTGAAAAGATAAACTAATGAAAAATTCATTCCAATTCCTAGTTTCTTGGTAGGTATACTCCAAACAGTCCTTTCAGAAGTAAAGAGAATTATTTTTCTTTTCGAATGAAAATGCGATTATCATCTTCAATGATGCTAACTACCATAACATATTGAGGCAACAAACTAGAATTTTATACTTTTCATGAACTGACAAAATGAATTTCTCATAAAACACTCCAATGAAAAAGTTTCGAGATAATCGATTCTCAAGCGAATGAAAAACACAAAAAGAAAATCTCCTTAAAACTAATGATGCAATGACTCTACAAAAAATAAGACATACAATGTGACCTATGCTAGAAAAGAGACATTTAGATAAGAAAATGAAGCTTTTCAAACTTGTGCAATGGAGACCTAAAGCAATAAGAGGACTATAAATTAAATGCAAGGAGTAAATGCACCAATAACTTGACTCACTGAGTTCATAATCAGCTATATGGATGATAAGCTAGATTCCTTAGGGCCACAAACCATCCAAGGACCCAAGAAATCAACCAAAAATAAGGCAAGTCAACAAACAAATAAACAAATTGAAAAGAAAATTTCTAGTTAGGGAGAAGATAGTCCAGACAACTTACAAGGAAGAAATCAAGAGAGCAGGACACACTAGCCAAGATCTCGGGTAACCCCTAATCTTCACTTATAGGCGTTGGTGCAACTGCCTAACTAACAATAAGCACCAGAAAGGGGTCGATGCATCTATTTCTGATCATATCACGTTGATCAGTGTGATTGTCAGCGAAATAAGTGTGGTGAGAAAGGATGCAAAGAAAAAAATAAAAAAAAATTCAAAAGTTGGGACCAGACTTGCTACTCTAAATTTTAGACCCAAAGCAGCAAACAAAGAAAAGTAGACATAAATAAATGGAAATGACAAAACTAGAAAAGTTCACACAGAACCGTGAAATTCAAAACAAGCAAACAGAAGGATCAAATTCACCAATGGAGTGCCAATTTGTGGTGAAGTAAAATTCTAATTATAGAAATAAACAATTCCTCTAGCTTGATACTAGGTCTAGTCACAAACAAGACATTATATGGATAATTTCCTTAGGTTAGAACCAATTAATAGGGCCTACCTCTTAGTATGTTTATCCCGATGATGACCTTTCTTGCTCGCTCCAGCTATCTCCCGTTTCCTTCTTCGAACACCTGAAAAAAGTAAACAATAGCGAAAGAAACAACCATGATAATAGACAAATTGTATTCAACGTACTTAATAGGTCAAGGAACATTAAAACATAAACATGTGAGGTGACATATTATGTAGGAAATGAGTCGATAGTTGCATATATATTAAATCAAGAAGAGATTCCAATCGTTGTCTTCACGGTTTTGTTCTCCTACGACAAATCCAGGTTCCCACGCACTTTCATTTAGCATTCCATGATGGCCTCAATAATGTTAGTTTTAAGGATCTCTCTTTTAGTGTCCACACTAGACCAAATTGACACTTCTCCCTCACACACAACTAGAGAGCTACAACTATGAATAACTTATTGATTACTCCAAACTTAATTAGCACTAGCACACCAACACTAGCTTCTGCTTAGGAAAAAGGGAGGTTTATAGAGCATGAGTGGATGGGATATGGTTCCTCTTCTCACAAGAGAATATCTTATCTCTTGAGGTAGTTCCACCCTAATAGGGAAAGGAGCTCGAACTAACATCCTCGAATCCGTTTGGCCCAACCATTTACCATACTTCCGTTACGAAGCTTCTAGAGCTGGAAGCTTCATCTCCTTATTTAAAAAGATTCCCAAAAGAGGATCGATGTGACTGGAACAAGGCTCAGTAGCTCCAGTCACAGCTAGGGATAGTTCTATCCCTACATCTCAGCACGAGGAGGACATGGATCATTAGTATCGGCCTTGTAAACTGGGAAAAAAAGAAGATTTTTGGAAATTGATGCAAGAGGGAATTATTCTTCTCATGAAGAGGGAAGTAATGGGAGTTTCTTCATGAAGGGGAAGCATGTAGGGTTCACTATAGAGGTCCTCTAGTATTGTGGAATGAGGAGTATAGGGATAGTGAAAAAATGTTGTGTAACACTTCTGCTACCAAATATTCCTTTGTGACAATAGGATCTGCCATCATTTTGTAGCTTTTCTCTCCCTCTGGATTGTCAACAATATTCCTCTTTCCCTTGTCATGCGTTGGATTTTTGGTTTCTTCTACTATTTTTGTTGCTTTTGGAGATACTACTATATGTATAGAAACCATCCAATTCCTTTCTATACTGACTGAATCATTGACTCTGGAGGCATTGTAGAAGTACCTACAAGGATTCTCCTCTGGCCAATGAAATTTCTTGTTGATCGATGAAAGGTGAACTCTCGTATAGTGGTCCTCAAAAATATCATTGGGATCATATAGATTAAATTCTTTAGTGCCGCACACAAATTTAACTATGCCCTTAGCTTTGACATCTACATATTTCAAGCTCTTAATCTCGTATAATCCGATCCACAAAGGAAGAGTGGACCATGGTGCTTTCTTCTTCCTATGCAGTCTTGCTAACAACCATGTACCGAGATGGTATGAATTTCTTTTCATGATCAATTTTTTAGTGGCATACCTTGGTAAGACATGTGGAGGCTTCTCTTTACAAAAAAATTTGATGAAGGTGCCACTTGGTGAGGCTTACCAATCTACAATGTTTACTATCACCTATATTGCTTCTCAAGACATGCAAGGTGGATCTTACTCAAATATAAGATTGTATAATGGGATGAAAAATTTGCGAGTTAGAATTACCATCGCTCCTCAATAAATACAATCATAAAACAACTTGCAATAGATCTTCACGATAGTCTCTTGTGATGTCGATGTTGAGTTGATGTCAAGGAACTGTTGTTGTGCATAGATTTCATCGAGTAAGTATGCAGACATATAAAACCTTGCTTTCTCATTCCTAGGAAGATTATGAACCTTAGCCACATGGGACTTCAAATATTGAGCCAACAGATCAAAACACTTGAATGGTCTCCCATCACTTATCAACTCATCTAGTAAGACGACCGAACCTTCAAGGAAGATCTATGTGCTCTCTTGACCATATATTCTGTAGTCAAATATGATCAAGAACTCGTAAGCCCTATTGAGGGACTTTGTCTTGTAAACACAGGTGGTTGTCTATCTAAATAATGATGGCTCTTTCACCCAGTGCTTGATAATGTCTCTTGTATTCACATAGTTGTGCGTGCATAAAAGAGTGACTCGTCGTGCTTAAACAACTTGGGCCAAAGGTACATCAACTGAAATTACTATTCCCTAAAGGTGGAAAGCTTCCTCCCAGTAACACTACTCAATATCATAGTTCATTCATATGTAAGTGAGACAATAGAGTTGATGATGTACGCACATAGGAAGGTGGGATACCTGCATGAAACCTTGTATAACCTTGACTACCAGATTTTAAAATAGACTTCTTGATCCTCTAAATCTTCCCCAATTTATTTTACAAAGATACCTTTGATATGTTTCCATGTTGATGTTGTTCCCTTCTTAACAAACAGTTTAGTATCTACATACACTAGTAAATAAACTGATATTTGCTCAACTACTTCCCAAATACTTCTCTTGGCAGTTTCCTTTGGAGAAAATATCTATGATGTCATGTTAACTATGACTGTTGGAGATATTCTCAACAACTATTGTACCTGTGGGAGAGAGAGGACACTAATGGTAAGTAATTATCAGTTAAAACCCAAAACAACTTCAAGATAAGTTCAAGGAGAAAGTTGGGCACTTGATGTGAGCAATTATGTAGTGTTTCTTAACAGGGGTGACTGATTGACTGTGGTAATTATGCACTACATATTCTAGGTGGTTAAGGTGTAAGCTTGATGATTGGAACTGTGCAATGTGTCGTTCAGCCTTGGCCAAGGCTTAGGAGAGAATACGAATTGCATAGTCATAATGGCCAGGCTGGGAAGCTAGCTCGTCAAACTACATAGTGCATAGATGGAGCCATCCAAGTCTATGCTCTACGTAATTCCAGAAGCCAAGCCATAGGCTTGAAGCTCCATATTGCACAGAGAAAGCTGTGGAAAGTGACATCTAGGCCAGAGGAGATAGATATAGCCAATGGGCGTGTGGAAAATAAGCAGATCTAAAAGATATTGTGAACTTGAGTGAAAATATGACTAGCTGTATATTCATGCATGTCAAATAAGTGAAGAAATTGTTTAAATTGAAGGAAAATGAAGTATGTGAGGAGAGTTTCTGCAACAATGAACACTAGTGGTAAAACATGAAAACTCATGCAACACTTGGGAAATAAATCTATAAGTTGAAACAATGCTTCTACAAGGCAAAAAAAAGTAGAAAAAATAGAAACCATATAGAGAAATACGTGAAACAATATTCACACAACCCAAACGACAAAAATTGATAGAAAAAGAAGCAAAAGTTGAGAAAAGCAAAACTTTCTTGGAAAAGAGACGACGATTCCACTAAAGGTTCCTTAATCTCCTTGGGAATTCTAGCGCTCCAAGATTGATTTTAGAAATGAGCTCTAGTAGTGTTGATTAAATAGATTTCGATAAATTAGTGTTTATGATGTGCATGCCTAAAAGCAAGGAAAAAGTCACACTTTTAAGAAATTTCTAAAAATAACGCAAGTGCCTCCACTACTAAAAATAGATCCCTATGTTTTAGGGATTTTGTCTGATTTTTTTTTTTTTTTTTTGGTGAAACTTGCCTTGTACATTGTTGGGAAAGACAATGAAATTCTGGGAATTGGGCAACCCTCTGCCTTAGTGCACTACGCAACCTCTGAGCTTTGTGAGGGTTGCACAATTTATAGGCTCACTGTTGGGCTACCCCCTCATGAATGTGCATTTCTAGATCTCAAGGCTCATTGGTAGTTATGACTGTGTAGTTCCCAAGAACAAGGCTAGTTGCCCTCAATAATTGCACAATTTTTTGTGGCAAGACTAGAACTATTGTGGGACCAAGTGAGGAGATCAACTTGTGAGTTAGAAAATCAACTAAGTAAGCAAAAACAAGCCAAAACGAAATATAAGTCACAATCGATACATGGATGCCTAGATTAGTATTAGATGAGTTGTTGTGGTTCAGAAAGCCCAAAAATTGAAGCATAGGAAAGAGTTTGGAGGGTTATTTTAGTTTCTACAATAAATTACCAAGAAAAAAATCACCAACATGAGTCCAACATGGTGCTTGTAGAGACCTTGACTAAAGAATTTTATACCAATGCAGTCTACCTTTTGAAGCACTCATTGTAGTGGCCAATCTAGGGTGCTAGATTAGACTAGATTTAATATCAACCAAGGTAGGTAAACTTAGAGGTACATGTCTAAAGTCTATAGACATAAAAGGATATCATCTACCTAACTAAGTGTCTACTGTGACAGGCTACAACACTCCTTTATAGGAAATTAAATTATGTTTCCTCTCACACCTTAACTCTGAGATCATCTAATTTATCTAACTGTTCTAAAGGAATAGCGCATTGCTAGACTGAGTTTTCAACTCTCTTACAAGGATATTATCCACAAAATCTCTTTCCAGCTAACAAAATAAGCATTCATGAAAATCAAACGATCTTTTAAGCACAATGAAATTTTAAATGCATGAAAACAGAGTCCACAGAGATACTTCGAAATCTAATGATCAATCAAATGTTTTACAAGATATTGTTCAATAATCCGACAATTGAATTCTCAAGCTATCAACATGAATATTATTTGCAAGAACTTCTAATCAGATCAATAAACTCACAGGCAAGGAAATAAAATTAAACGCTATTCACACTATTCAGATTCGAAAACGCTATGGAAATGAAAATAAAAGTATACCAATCTCCACGTAGGGCCCGTCCACGCTTCAATGACACACTTAGGAAACTTCAAGCGATGAGAATGTTAACACATAAGCACTGTAAGGGTAAAACAATGACTGTAATTGTGCTCTGGAAATCGAAATCACATGCAAGAGCAATGTTCGGGAAACAATACACAAGAATAACAATCATTCTAGACAGTACAATACGCAGTCTTTTATCTGCTTGTCTCCTAATACTAACTTTCCCTCTATAATCGAATGTACATACATTATGCAGATGTTTCTGCTTTTACAAAAGAGTGATTTTTGTCTTTTCTAATCTTAACTGATTTCTAAAGCAAAACAAAATTAGTTTGGGAAATTCTAGCATTTTGCTGCCTTTGTGACCAAAAAGGTTGGCTTTGACCAGCATTGACCATGTATCCAGGAGCTTTAGATTTGCTGTTGAATAGATCTTTCACGATGTATGGACATTCCAGATCACGTTCCTATCCTTTGTTTTGATTTTCCTGCCATGCCACGTGTCACATCATAAACCATTTATAGGAAGTCATGACATCCTGTAATTTTTGTTGAAAATTTCTAATTTTTAACATAAAAATTCACAAATTAAATTTAATGTAAATTAACAACTATAATGCTTTGATTAATCAATTTCAATGGACTATGAGGGGTTTATGGGAGAAAAAGATAGACAAATGATGGATTTCTAGAAGACAAGGATGGCAATGAAATGGTACCAACATCTCCCCCAAGCTCAATGATTTAGCATGTCCTCATGCTAATCCTGATGTGCTCCCTTTATACTCTGTTCCTACCTGTGCCTCTGCCGCTTGTAACAATGCATCTATATTCTTCTGAGATTGGGCATTCTTCTGATCATGGAGCTCATGTTTCAAATTCTTGTATTTTTCTTTGAGAGCTTTCTTTTGAGTATACCATTTGGTTGCCCACTTGTAAATGTCAGGTTGTTCAGCCTTGAGTTCTTTGATTTGCTCCTTTAACTTCTCATTTTTCTGCTGAGACTTCTTGATCTGAGCTCTCAACATTTCATTCTCCTTCTTGATGACCTTCTCTAGCATGTTGGCCTCCATCAATTATTATTTTAGCTTTTCAATTTGTTTTTCTAACCTCCTTTGTTTCTTGGTTGTAGGTGTTGACCCTTTCCCTTATTTATTGTTACTCTCAACTTCCATTTTGGCTTCCGGTTTTGGTTGTAAATGAGCACCGCTCTCAATTTCCATTGGTGCATTTGCATTTGACTCTGGTTGATCATCCTGTGTTTGGGTCTTTTGTATTCTCCTTGATATTCTTGTATATGTAGTGAAAATTTTGTCTTGCTCAATTTTCTGGGCAGCTTCTTGCCTCATCTTTCTTGTCCTTACACTATAGTTGTGTGGAGGAACATTGCTTGACTTGCGCACAGGGATTTCCTCATCAATATCAAGCATAAATTCTGAGCGCACTTGTTGTTCCTGTTCATCTTCTCAATCTTTGATTTGATTAGCAACCAAAAATTCTTTCCTTGTTTTTCCCCTCCTCTGCACTTCAAATTCAATTAGAATTTTAATCAACCCAATATGATACATGGTTTTATCCTCATTACGCTTTTGTTTCTAAATAGTTTTTGACATCTTAGTCAAACTCTGTAAGAGGAAATAGGGTAGACTAATGGTGCATTTCCCTTTTAAGTGCAACAGGAGTTTGATGTGATATAGATATACTATGTTGTAATGACCTTCACACGTAACAAATTTCTGAATAATGTACACCATTTCATCCCATGGGTGCATCAGCCAGCTTCTAGGGACACCCTTTTTCTAGTTGACAGAGGAAACCCTTGACGTAGACATGAATTGAGTCCATGATTTTTCCTTAAATTGTTTTGTTTTGAAATATTTTTCTCCTTCTGAACTGATTCCCAAGGTTCGTGCTATTGTATCCTCTGAAATCCTGAAAGAGAAGTTGCCTCTCAGTGCTTTCTCTCCATTAAATGTAAATGCAAACTTCTTAGTTACTTATTCATTGTTCCCATTAAACTTCTCTAGGAAGGATAACCATTTCTTTTCCCTTAAAACTGTAATACAATCATCATGATATTGGGAATTATCAAATGTCGTAGGCTCTGCTCTATTGGTCATTTTGACAAAGAAACTCTTGTTCTAACCCTTTTTCTTGTTTATGCTTAATAATTCAAAAAGGGTCTCTTGATTTGTTACCTTTGTTTTGCGCTCCACTCAACCGACCTTGTAGCCCCCTTTGTTCTCGAGGTCTCCTTCTTCAATGGCTTGGGAAGTGATCGGGTTAATGTCCTTGGATTATGGCGGAGGTAGAAACTCGTGGTGAGCCCAATTACTGTGCTCTCCCTTTGTAGTGCCTGCTATTCTCGGCCTTCTTTTAAATCACAGAGTTTGACTTACTAGTATGGTAACACCCTTTTTACGAACTGTGAATGAAATGCAACTTAACAACCGACCTTACCCAATTTACTATAATGATAATGCAGAGCGCGTTCATATCACAAATACAGAGGAGATATACTAGTTTGCATAGGTACAATCATGAGAACGTCGTAGACATATAAGGAGTGTTGGAGTGATGATAACAAATAGTTGTTGCATGAGTCGACTTGGGTCAAACTGTCGTTTTATAACTTGGCTGATTCAAAAAAATGAATGAAATCATTTAACACTTGGCTCTCCAATGATTCACCACTTGTCCATTACTTGTTGGTACTTGGCCGATTAGGAAGATCATGGATCGATGATAAGGTTTGATGTCCGATTCAAGAATGAGGGGTTAATAACAAGGTTTGAAGGGTGGTGTAGGAGAAGATTTAAAAATCGTAGGAGGAATATGGCGATAGGCTAGAGTGTATTGGGAAATGATAGTAGTTAGGAATGTTACAAGGGTAATGGGTATAGAGGTGTTTTTGAAATTGATCATAAGCAATCATAATCATCATATTTAACAATAAAATAATTCAAGAATTTTAGATGTTAAAAATAAAAATTACAACAATACATTACACTTTTTTGGTTGACCAAGAGTTGAGTTGGCATGCATAGGTAGGACTAATCTTTATTGTCCAGATATGACTAATCTTAACTGTCCATAATAGGTCCCTCTGAGATCTGAAGAATTTTTGTGCAACTTCTTTGAAATCTGAAAAACTATGTGTGTGCAGCATCCTTGATATTTGGTGTTGATGTAGCCTTGATGATAAGCAACCTCTGAAACTCTGTTGAATTCTAGGTTAGCCTATGCCAGGGTCTGGTTTTCACATCTAAACCATTATTAAATTATCTATCTATGTATCTATATATATATATATATATTTAAATTGAAATGAAATGAACTAAGGTAGAGATATCACAGCTGAAGGCTGCAATATGTCAACCTCCCTTTGGTGAGATACAGTTTGAAGAAAATCCTCCTTGTTGATGGGCTTATGGTAGAGTTTCAACCGATGGCCGTTGACAAGAAAGGGGTGGCCTTCTCCATCAATGGTAATAAGCTTAATTGACCCATTTTCATAAACTTGAACTATTTCATATGGGCCCATCCAATGTGTGGTAAATTGTGCTTTATGATCTCTGAATTTAGAGTCAAAGAGTAAATCCAAGTCTCCTTCTTTGAACTGTTTCTTTTTGATGTGTGCATCATGCCACTGCTTCCTTTATTTCTACATTAGGAGTGTTGTCTCCCCTGCTTGCTACCTCATTTCATCCAGCTGGTTCAAATGCTGAATTCTTTCTTGTTAGGCTTCATTGAGATCAATTCCTAAATATGCAGCCTTCTTATAAGTATGTATTTGAAATTAAATAGGAAGCATTGCCTCTTTGCCATACACCAACTGATATGGTGTAAATCCTGTAGTGTTCTTCCACGTGATTCTATAAGCCCATAGTGCATCTTTGAGCTTCTCTTCTCAATTCTATCTGTTCATTGTTATGGTCTTAGTGATAATTACTTCCAATGTTTTATTTGTGGATTCCACCTTGCCATTGGCCTATGGATGGTAAGGTGTACTTTTTCTGTGCTTGATTTGATATTTTTCTCTAATGTCTTTAACTAGCTTTGAAGTAAACTGAGTACCTTGATCTGTCACTATCTCCCTTGGTACTCCATACCTTATAAAAATTTCTTCAAAAAGGAAGTTTACCATTGTTTGTTCAGTTGCCCGGACTAGAGATTTGGCTTCAGCCCATTTTGTCACGTAATCAGTACATACTAGGATGTACTTTTTACCTTTGGAAGTTGGATTGATGGGTCCTATGAAAGCTAGAGCCCATTTTTCAAATGGCTCTAAGTGTACTTGAGGCTGAAGTGGCATTTCATCTATAGCTGTTGGCCTACCCATCCTTTGACAGCTATCACAACACTTCAGATACTTCTTGGAATCCTTAAAAATAGATGGCAAGTAGTATCCAAGACTAAGAATCTTGAATGTTGTTCTTTTAGCTGAAAAATGCCCACCACATGGTTCATCATGGCAAGATTTTAAAACATCAATTATTTCATCATTTCTTACACATCGTCTAATAATCATATCATAACCAGTGTAAAATAAATCTCCATTAACCCATGAGTATCTAGCACTTTGTTTGATCAACCTCTTCTTTTCTTGGAGTAAAATATGGAGGTGTTCTTCCTGTGGACAAATAGTTGGCCAAGTCAGCATACCAAGGATTCATTATTGAAATTGCAAATAAATTTTCATCTGGAAAAGAATCTTCAACCGGAATAACCTCACCTGGATTTTGCAGTCTAGAAAGAAAATCTACCACCTGATTCTCCTTACCTGGTAGCCGACGTGCCCCGTGGGGTGGCTAGGCGATTCCGAGATTCAACTAGCCAAACCCGAGGGGCGGGTGGGCTACTGGACTGGCATGGGGTGGGCGCCGCAACACCACCCCGAACCACCCTGGTGGCCCGCCCACCCTTGCGGGTGCCCCTAGGGGTAGGCGAGCCATCATGGTGGTGTAGGTTAGTGCTGCAGCACACACCCCGTGCTGCCCTAACAGCTTACCTGCCCCTAGGGATGGCTGATTGATTCTCGGAATCAACCAGCCACCCCGAGGCGGTCGGAGGGCCATAGGGGTGGCGCGGGATGGGCACTGCAACACCACCCCGGCGGCTCACACACTTAGTGGGGTTAGCTGGACGATTCCCGGAATCACCAAGCCACACCCAGGGGTTGGGCGGGCTACTAGGGTGGTGAGGTGTGGTGTTGCAGTGCCCACCCCCTGCCACCCCGGTAGCCCGTCCAACCCGTGGGGGTGGTGGTCAGACCACCAAGGTGGCCTATGGTGGTGCTGTAGTGCCCACCTCGCGAAACCCTGGGTCAGGGGGCGGGCGGGCCATCGAGGTGCTGCTGCGGTGCCTAACCAGCGCCACCTCGGTGGCCTACCCACTCCCGAGGGATGGCTGGTTGATTCTCTGAATCAACCAACCACCCCAAGGGTTGGGTGGGCCACCGGGGTGGCACAGGGTGGGCGTCACCGCACCACCGCGGCGGTGCGGGGTTGTGCTGTGGCACCCACCCCACGCCACCCCGACAGCTCGCTCGTCACCCTAGGGTGTGCTGACTGCGGGGGTGGCGCTGATTGGGTGTCACAGTACCACCCTATGCCACCCTGGTTATAGTTCCCTGTAGCTGGCGAGTCACCCGGGCATGCCCACTTGCCAAACAAAGTAGTGAAACGTGTGAGCTAGGAGGCGACCGAGGGCGAGACAACAAATATGGAATAGTTGGTTGCCTTATTTATACACGGGCGAGTGGGGACTTGCACCATGGGCCATCCAGGTGAGGATAGCAAATGACGCAAGTCCAGGTGGGGCGGTCCCATGCCATGGGTGGTCCAACTTGCACTTTGGGCAGAGTTTGGCAAATGGATGCACTAGTTAGAGATAGAATGGAGGGTCAGTAGGGTGGCACGACCCCCGTTAACCATCATATATATTATTAGATGGAGACTTAGAATAACACACATTTGAACATCACTCATCATCAAAGAGAAGTGTGAAGGGTGGAGAAGAGCCACAGCAAGGAGCGTCGGTCATGGACTCGCTCGTCGAGCAACTCTACATGAGGTTGGCATGGAAGTCTTTGTTATGGGTTGTAGTGAGGGTGGAGGGCGCATGAAGGGGCCCGCCCACCGTTCGAAGGCAAACATGGGTGGATGGTGTGTGTGGGCACCCGCCCACTAGTTAAACACGAGTTCAATTGTAAGTTTGGTGAACGGTCATGTGAGGGCATGCTCGCCCAACACGGGCAAGGAACTTGTGTGTTGAAATGAAGGGTGTGACCACCGTGCAAGGCATGCACGAGGTGGGTGTCTGGAAGAGGTAAAACACCAGTGGAGCTTCACTCCTAGTCATTTGTAAATTCTTCACATACATAATAAAATATCATTATTTCATATGAATGGTCTACTCTTCGTTGTCTTATGAATGTTTATGATCATGTTATAATATTAATGGATTCTACACATTCATGTTGCTAATGAATGAAGATGAATGTTAGCCGTAGTTCGCAAAGTAATTTAAGAATGGAACATGTTAACTACTTAGGCGGTGCCACACCTCTGCCAATTAATGAAAAAAGAATTGGGGGAGTGCTAGATGGTATCAAAGCAGGATGCAAAGAACAAACATGTATGTAGGGAGAAGTTCTGGAGAAATCATGGATTAACAGTCTGGGTTTCGTGGATGTGATGATTCATGGGAATACCATTCAAGCTCTAGTGGACAAGGGGCCACTCATTACGTCATGACAACACGGTTGGCAAAAGAGGTTGGACTGATGATCTTCCCATCGAATTTTGAAGTCAAGGTAGTGAACTCTAGATCTAAAGTGGCAGGTTTGGCACACAAAGTTCCTATGCAAATAAAAGACTGGAAGGGTCAGTTGGACTTCACAATGATGGAGAGGAATGACTTCGATATGATATTGGGGCAAGATTTCTTGAAGGGAAACAAGGAAATTGTTGTACCTTCTATGATGAGGTGGTGCTGGTTGGACGGTCACGAATATGGAATTTTCCCACTCATAAGCAAAGAAGGGAATTCAAGGTGCAATATGTTTCTGCACTATGTTTGGAGAAGGCTATGAAGGGGTCAGATATGGAGACATATGTAGTGATGTTCAAGGAAGTCGAAGGTGATGGAGTTGGGATGCTTGTTCCAGCTGAGATTTCTGAGGTATTGGCCAAATATGAGGATTTGATGCCTGATGAGCTACCAAAGAAGCTTCCACCAAGGTGTGTAGTGGACCATAGCATTGAGCTTGAGCCAAGAAAGCAACCCTTGGCTAAAGCACCTTATCAATTGTTAGGACCTGAGTTGGAGGAATTGAAATAATAGTTAAAGGAGTTAGCTGATGCAGGTTTCATCAGACCGTCAAGGTCCCCTTATGGAGTTCTGGTATTGTTCCAACAGAAGAAGGATTCGAATGAGCTATAGATGTGATATGATTACCATGGATTGAACAAATAGATGGTAAGGAACAGGTATCCTTTGGCGATGGCTGTTGATTGCTTTGACAACCTTGCGAATGCCTGACTGTTTTCCAAGCTAGACTTTATGCATGGCTATTATCAGGTGCGGATCGCTGAAGGAGACGAGAAAAAGACTGTGATAGTAACAAGTTATGGTAGCTTTGAATTCCTTGTTATGCCATCCGGGTTCTGCAATGCTCCTGCTACATTTTGCACTTTGATGAATGATGTTGCACAACCATACTTGGATTCATTAGTAGTAGTGTACTTGGATGATATAGTGGTGTATAGTGACAACATGGAGGATCATAAGAAGCACTTGGTGATGGTGTTTGAGGCACTAAAAGAAAATAAGTTTTAGTTGAAGAAGTCTAAGTGTATGTTCGCTCAGACTGAGATTCCATTCCTTGGGCATATAGTTGGTCAAGGGTACACACGGATGAAGCCAAGCAGAGCGAATGCAATCGAGGACTAGGTTGAACCGAGGAATGTCAATGATATGAGGGTGTTTTTGGGTATGACCAACTACCAACAGAAGTTTGTAGAGGGGTACTCCAAGGTAACATCATCGCTGACAGACCTATTGAAGAAAGACAAGAGATGGAGTTGGATGGAGAAATGTCAAGAGGCATTTGATGACTTGAAGAGGAGGATTGTTACAGCACCGATACTGAAGTTGCTTGACTTTAAGAGACCATTTGAGATACACACAGATGCTTAAGATTTTTCCATAGGAGGGGTTCTTATGTAGGATGGGCATCCAGTGGCATACAAGATTCGAAAGTTGCAGGATAGAGAACGAAGGTATCCGATCCATGAGAAGGAGATGACTCCAATAATTCACTATCTTCATGTGTGGAGGCATTACCAAATTGGGAAGTCGTTTTTTGTCAAGACTGAAAATGTTGCAGCAAGTTATTTTGCATCACAACTGAAGCTTTCTGCAAAGCAAGCTCATTGGTAGTACTTCTTGGCAGAATTTGACATGACTATTGAGTATAGATTAGGGAGACACAATGCGATAGCAGATGCCATTAGTAGGAAGGGAAAACTTGTGGCATTGGAAGGAGAAGACTAGGAAATAAGGAGTAGGAGTCAAGTTCAGATGTCAGAAGATATGCAGAATAAGCTCAAGGAAAGTGTTCAAACCGATACTCAGGCACATAATATAGTGAAGTAGATAAAGGAGTGGAAGACACATAAGTTATTTCTTCGAGATGGATTCTTGTTCTTTGGAAACTGACTCTATGCTCCAAAGACATCTGGTCTCAAGAGGTACCTCTCGAAGGAGTGCCATGACTCACCGTGGGCTGGCCACCCAGGGCAATGTCGTTCTTTGGCATTGTTGGAGAGAGGATTCTTTTGGGGGAATATGTGGGGGGATGTAGAGGAGTATTTACATACGTGCATAATTTTTCAGCAGGAAAAATCAGATACTTAGAGGCAGGGAGGTCTGTTGTAGCCTATATCGATTCTTGAGAGATCAGGATGAGTGTCTCGATGGACTTCATCACTCAGTTGCCACAGGTTCAGGGGTATAATGGGATTATGGTTGTGGTTGATCATTTTTCCAAGTATGGTGTCTTTGTCCCAACAAAGATGCCTTGTGGAGCTGAGCGGACTTTGGAGTTGTTCTTTAAGAACATAGTGAAGTATTAGGGGATGCCATTAAGCATTCTGTCGGACTGAGATCCGTGATTTACAGGCTGATTTTGGACCACATTGTTCAAGTTAGTGGGGACATAGATGTTGATGAGTTCAAGTTACCATTCACAGATAGATGGACAGACCAAGAGGATCAATGCATGATGGAGGATTACTTGAGACATTATGTGATAATTTATCAGAAGAATTGGCCTGAACTCTTGGATATTGCTCAGTTTATCTACAATATTCAAAAGAGTTTTGTGATGGGATATAGTCCATTTGGGTTGGTGAATGGACAGATGCGAGTCACACCACATACCATAGTGATAGGAGGTTTATTAAAGAGTCCTCATGTGAAGAAGTTCATGAAGGCTTGGGATGAGACCTTGGAGCTGGCATGGTTGCACCTGCATGATGCTACAAGGAGAATGAAGAAATGGGCAGATAAAGGAAGACGGGATGTACACTTCAGCGTGGAAGATATGGTGTTTCTCAAGATTACCAGAGAACAGTTTCAGCCATCTAAGGGGACTGCTACTAAACTGACGAGGAAGTATGAGGGACCATTGTAGGTGAAGAAGAGAGTGGGGGAAGTTGCTTATGAGCTGGAGCTTCCACACCATATGCACATGAAGCATCCAATTTTTCACATGAGTCAGTTGAAGAAATGCAGACTTGATATTGATCACCCTGAGAGAGTTGAATCATTGAGAGGACCAGTTGGGATTACAGACAAGGTGAACCTAGAGTTGGAAAAGATTCTGAGTTTGCAAACTACAGGACTTGATTGCCACATGAAGAAAGAATTTCTTGTTAGATGGACGAATGCACCATAGGAAGATAGCTGGGAAATGAAGGACTCACTTTGGAGATGGAAGTGGAAGACTCTGAAGTATGAGAGGAGGCTAGTGCGTAGAGCAGGATTCTCAAGGATGAAAATGCCTTCGGGTGGGGGAGGATGTAACGCCCTGCAGCTGGCAAGTCACTCGGGCATGCCCACCCACCAAATGAAGTAGTCAAATGTGAGAGCTAGGAGGCGACCAAGGGTGAGACAACAAATGTGGACGAGTTGGTTGCCTTATTTATACATGAACGAGTGGAGACTTGCACCCTGGGCTGACCAAGCGAGGACAGCAAATGAGGCGAGTCAAGGTGGGGCGGTCCTGTTCCATGGGTGGGCTAACCTGCACCGCAGGCAAAGTTTGGCAAACAGACGCATTGATTGGAGATAGAATGGAGGGTAGGCTGAGTGGCACAACGCCTGTTAGCCATCGTATCTATTAGCAGATGGAGAATTGGAAAAAACACACATTTTGAACAATCCTCATCATCAAAGAGAAGTGCGAAGGGTGGAGAATAGCCGTAGCAAGGAGTACAGGTAATGTGCCCACTTGCTAGGTAGCTCTACACAAGGTTGGCATGGAAGTCTTGGTGATGGGTCGTAGGGTGGATGGAGGGCACATGAATGTAGCCTCTCGTCGTTCGAAGGAAAATTCAGGTGGACGGTGCGTGTGGGCACCCACCCATCAGTTAAACATGAGTTTGGTTGTACGTTTGGTGAAGGTTCATGTGACGGCGCACCCACCCAACTCGGGAAAGGAACATGTGCGTTGAAACGAAGTAAGGGTGCGACCACCGTGCAAGGCGTGCACGAGGTGGGAGCCCAACACAAGTAAAATGTCGGTGGAGCTTCGCTCTCCGGCATTTGTAAATTCTTCACATACATAATAAAAGATCATTATTGCATATGAATGGTGTACTCTCTATTGTCTTATGAATATTTATGATGATATTATAATGTTAATGGTTTCCGCGCATTAATGTTGTTAATGAATGAAGATGAATGTTAGGCGTAGTTCACAAAGTAACTTAACAATGGAACATATTAACTACTTAGGGGATGCCACACCTCTGCCAGTTAATGAAAAAAGAAATGGGGGCGTGACATCGGTGGCCTGCCCACCACCTTGCAGTGGCTGGTTGATTCCAAGAATCAACTAGCTACCCCCGGGGGGTGAGCGGACTAGTGGGGTGGGATGGGGTGGGCGCTACAACACCACCTGGCTACCCGTCCACCCCTCGGGCATGTCTAGTTGATTCTGAGAATCAACAAGCCACCCCCAGGGGCAGACAGGCCATTGGGGTGGTGAAGGGTGGGAGTTGTAGCCCCACCGCATGCCACCTTATTGGCCTACTCACCCCCAGGGGTGGTTAGTTGATTCCAAGAATCAACCAGCCACTCATAGGGGGCGGGAGGGCCACCAGGGTGGCACGGGTTGGGCGCCGCAGCACCAGCCTCATGGGCTCTAGTATTGCAGCAATGATGTTGCAACTCCTCGAACTTCGTTCTTTACTTTCATCAACATGGTTGTTCGTAACAAACTTGGAAGCGAGGGTGCTATATGCACAAGTACTAGCTCTTGTCGCGGGCTGTCACTTGATCAACTAGCACAAGTCCACTAGGAGCTTAAGCCAACTTCTATGAGTTCTTTAGAAGAAGCTTTTAACTATGATGGATGAAATCTAACTCAAAGGAGGCTGGTCTACTTTCAGAAAGAAGCTAAAAGCTGAAAAGAAACGCAAACCCTAGCAAACCCTAGTTTTACCAACTAACCCTACTGGTGCAAGAAAAGAGATGAAAGCGGTGGAAATGGATGCCATTGACTCTTGGAATGGTAAAACACATGTGACTAAGCTACTTCTGAAGTAAAATTTGGAAAAAGCATCTTTTTGTATTTTTGAGTAAGTTGGCAGAATTATTATGCATGTGCCTTAACTGTTTTTTACTCTGTAGAGGTTGATTGGCAAAAAGAAATGGAGTGGGAACTTGCAGGAGGTTCGGAAGGTGAGAAGAGGGCCTAAGGGGTCCCTAACACCCTTCCATAGAGTTTCACAATGTCCAGGTCTCGAAAAACCACTCACGTGAACTTCTATAGGAAGTTTGCAGGGGTTCTACAGGATGTTCTACAGGAAGATCCGAAGGAGGATTTTGGAGGGTTGATGGTATAAAAATGGTGGGAAAGTGGAAATGAAGGGTAGATAAGGATGTTAAGGGGTCTAGGACCTGGTAAATGAAGCTAAGGGGTGATGAAGGTGGTTGGATTTGCAAAAGGATGTAGGGAGCAATGTTGCACAAGAAAGTAGAAATTAGGGCAAAGTGGGAAAGTGTGGCGAATGAACGGAAGGAATCTTGGATTAGGAGTTGGAGCAGGTGGTGTGATGGAAGAAGGGTAGGTAGGGAGGTATCTTAGTTGTTTTGTAGACTATTTTCCAAAACTGATGAAACAAATACTAGGGAAACCAAAGATTTAGATATTTTGACCTAATTTGACCTAAAAACCAGAAACATGATGAACAAAAGTTTATTGGCAGAAAATCATGCAAGATAACTATGGAAACTAAGAAAGAATAGATTCTAAACATGCAAGTACAACTGGTATGAACTTTCCTAACTAAAAATCTAACACTAGCAACTGCATTAAGAGGCAAAAACAGTTTTTCTGTGGCAACAAGTATGCCTTGATCTTAGCTCATGGTCCCAAGGAGGGAGAGATGAGATCAATGATTTCTTGATGGCCTTTCTGTAGATATTTTCCTTTACCAAACTATCAAATCAACTTGAAGCATGAAAAGCTATTTTAATCATAAAAAACGACCTAAGTAACAAAGCAAGATTTTAACCTAAATAGCAGAAATTATTCTATGAATGCAACAAAAACACATAAAAGTACACAAAGGAGGTACTTGCACTTTGGTTGGGCCCAACCCCAAGAGCTACAACATCTTAAGAAAGCTCAAAGCTGGTACAAGGTGAAATTTATCTCCATTACTCAAAAAATAATCATGTCACAAAATTGTTACAACAAAAGCTCGAAGTTGAGCTGAAAGGTAGAGCTACACTCAAGTGCGAAAAAAAATTGTTCAATGGCTCAAATACTAAGGCTTGAAGCCTTCCTACTTATGCACTATGAGGACTCCCAACATCCCTCCTTAACTTTATGATCTTGGCTGCTCAAAACTATAGTTAATCAACCACTTTACAAAATCTGCTCGACTGCCCCTTGAAATTATCTTTGCTGGGTTGTTAAACTCTGAGCTGATGGTGGAAAACTCAAGGAATGAGTTATTTAGTGCTAGAGACACCCTTCCTACAAATACTCAGCCCTGTTCCTTCATATTTAGTTGTCAACTAGCTCATAAATGCTTGACCTTGGTCCAAAAGATGTCCAAAAATCTACAATAAACACATATTAGACATTATTGTCAAGTGACTATTCTCATTCATTCAATTAACATAAATATATTCAAAATCATTCATAGAACTATGAGGAATGGTGGATTAATCAATAATAATAGTCAAAATGAGCCGAATAAGTTACCCATTTTTTGGGCTCATCATCACCCCCTGCTAAATGTGTTGCTCATCCTCTGAGCAACTAATCTAGCTCATCATATTTGATTGCCTTGACTGCCTCTCTAACATCCCAAGCTTCCAAGGTGATGTCCTCTTCTTGGTCATGAAACCTTGCTTTTCTCTCTACCTCCTCCCACTGCCTATGTTCTTCTTCTTCTTTGACCCCTTCCAGCAGTCCAAAAAGTAATACAAGACTAAACTTTAGGCCAATCTAGCTGGCATTTAGATTTTGCATTGACTGTTTATAGAGAGGTACTCTGGCCAAAGCCTCCCGCATTCTAGTTGGGGAGTGGTACTCTCTTATTTTCAGGCTGTGGGACAAGGTGTTCCATATCCTAGTGCAAGCATGTATGCAATTATCACCCAACAGTCCCTCCATGTCCTCAAAGTGTGTGATGGCCTAAGCTTGTCTTTCAATGTAGTTTGGGAGAACTTGAGGGTTGTTGGCCAGGTGTTGATGGACATACACTAAATTTGAGGGATCTTCTAGTTCTACTCTGTTCATGAGTGGCTCACTCAGCTCCCTGTCCATAAATTCTTGAATTTCTGCTGCCCTCTTTCCCTCATGGTTTAACCAAGATTCCATGGCCATTAGTTGCACATCTCCCAATGCTACATTGGCGTCCCATAGGTTCATGTTTGGAAGTGCCAAGTTATGTAAATAGAATTCTGCTAACCTTTCCTTGTCTTCTGCTGAGCTATTGTCACACAAATACATGAACTGATTATAGTTCTGGAATGGAATGGTGCCCCTTTGGGCCAGTGTGTTAATTTGAAATTGCAACCATTGATCCTTAAGATATAATGCATATCACTTTGCACGTTGCCTGCATTGTAAGGCTTCTACTGCCGAGCTACCCATGTAGGCCATTTGGGCTTCTTTCTGTTGTACCTGTTGTTTCAAAGCCTATATTTCTTCTGCTACCTATGACTTCTTTTCCAATAGCAGTTTTGTTAGCATCTCAATATCAGTTGGAAGCTTTTCTTTTCTCTGTTGTTCGTTAGTTGTCTCCTTGTCTGTTGTAGGTCTTTCTTGCTATTGCTACTCTCCCACAATGGATGGCCAATCTTCCTTATGACTTTCCTGCGGCTGCAACTGCTTCCTCAACAACTCATTCTCTTCCTGTAATTTGGCTCTCTGACTTCTTTCCATGTGTCTTACCATGTCCAACTCTTTCCTTGATTCCTTTAGTTGTTCTTCTAGGTGGCCTATGTCTGCAACACCCTTGGATTTGGAAATCCTCATCCAAGTGTGAATCTTAACCCTCTCTTGTTAAAATGCAAAGAAGATGGGTACAACAAACTTCTGTGGGATAATCTTCCCACCTTCTAATAGGTTGTAATATGAGCCCAACCTAGGCTGAGAGCTCAGCTCCAGTATTTCTTCAGTCTTTTCTTCCCCCTGTGGTTGTTTGGATGTCTTCTCCTCCAATTCCTCGATTTCTTTTAACTTCACCAGAGTTTCTTGTAGAGTTGTTTCAGCTTCCTGTAGAGCTGTTTTTGAGTCCATCATCCTAATTTTGTTCCTCCAGGTGGAGGTTTTTGGGCTTCCTCTTTCATAGGTGATGGATATCTTTGAAGGAGACTCTTCTTTTGGTTTACTGGTTGTGTCCTCAATGACAATTGGTTCTTTTGATTGTGGCTAGGGTTTGCCCATTTTGATCCATGTGCTTCTCTTGGCTTTGAAGTACATGGAGTTTTGCCTCTTTCTCTTTCCTTTTTGTTTTGCAAGTGTTCTTAATGCATTAAGCACAACTGCTATCTCCTTTGCCAACATCTCCGAGGATTTCTCTTCCTGCTGGTCTTTTTCTTTGCTTCCTGTAGAAATCTTTGTGTCCATTATTTCTGCTTGTGTGATTATATGTTAGGGTGCATCTTTTCCTTTCTACTATGTATCCTCTTTTCTCTTGCCATCTTTGCTGTCATTTCTCCCTTTGCTTTAGGCTCAGCAATATGGCTAATTTATTTCTATTCTTCCTATGCTTCCTTTGTTCTACCTTCTGCTTAGATTCCCTATGTGCCCTAATCATTATTTTTCTCCATTTCCTCAGTTTTCTCCTCCTCATCACTGCTGGATGCAGTGATGTTTTCAGCCAAAGTCGTAATGTTATCATTTCTGGACATGTTTTTAAATATTTCCCAAGATATGGGGACAATGTAGGTGTGTAAAGCATATTTCACCAACAATTTGATGAGCCCATGGTGGGCCAACTCGTATGGGATCCCTTCATTTATCTTTGTACCACATTCAATTAGGGACTGGAGAAGGAAATATGGGATGCTTAGTTTCTTGGTTGAAGGCAAGTCAATCCCATGCCTTAATTCACTTAACAACCTGAAATGGTATCCATAGATAATGCTAAACCTCCCTTCACATGTGATGTACTTCATAATTTGATAACTAACTTCACTCTAGATAGGGGGCAGACTTGTCATTCTAACTCCATTTTTGTCCTCTACAGGATGATCCTCGGGTAGAAAGAATGTTTTCCTAGCAATCTGGCCCAATGATCTCTCTTCCTTACTCCAAGGGAGCTCCAATGGTACACCCGTAACTCTACTTATGAGCTCAGGAGTGAGTTCTAGGGTCAAACCCCTAAAACTGTGGCATGTGTCCTTGAATCTGGTCTCAGGGATATTAAAAACTCTTTGGTTATCTCTTCATCATGACCCTGAATTTTGTCAAAGAAGGATATCCAATTTCCTCGGGTGAAAAGGTCCACCACCCCGGGTGCTCGTACAGCTTGCTGGAGTCTGAGGGCTCTTTCCTTATGAATCCCCCTGGCATGGTGTTGAGTGTTCTTCTTATGTATTAATCAGAAAAGAAAATTCTCAGAAAAACAACAGTCAATCACTGAAATAGAGGATAGTTGAATTTGGTGTCTTATGAACCCATGGAGGAGTTTCTCTTGTGTTCCTCACAATACCAGATAGCAATAATTCTCATGTTTTTGTCACCCAGAATTTGACGGTCGGTTTATTGAAAGGAGAATGTTGTTTTTGCAGAATAGAGCATAAGGGCACAAATTCTCTTCTCAACACATAGATAGATATGTAAATTCAGTTTTTCATGCACACACGATGGCCTCTACTGCAGCATATATCTTCTTTACAGGAGAATTTTAAAAATGATGAGGAGATTTCCGAGTGCAGAGGAAGAACTTAGGCAAATACAGTGAAATACGCAGGCAATATTTCAAGGATCGTTGAATACACATGTAGACTTTTATTTTTCAAACTGATGTCGTTCAATTCACCAACTTACACTAACAAATTATGCACATAGAAGTTCTCTCGGGCCTACCTTGTTTGGAGCTTGAAATTCAACAAAAACTTTGGCTTCCCTCCTGCTGAGTGGTTCTCTGACTTTCCTGTAGAACCCTTTCTGTAGAAGGCTCTCAGTTCTTGTAGAATGAAATTTCACTTCTGCTAGAGCTCGTTAAGCGAGGTTTTTTTTAAAATAGGCAGAAAAACTAGTGGAGGAAAATTGGTTAACTATTTTTGGAAGTGGTGGATATGTAATCCAGTCGAGAACGTCGTGACTGGAGAATGAACAGGGGGCGGTCCATGTCTCGACTGAGAATCTTTTAACTATGGCATGAATTCGTGGTGCAGGGGTGAGGTGGCCAGACCAGGCCGTTGATCTGACATCATAGCCATAATGTTTCTACATGTTTCTGACTGCCATCACCTCCACTCTCCTATTACCACGACCACCACTACCAGTCCCGACCATTTCTCTTTGAATGGACACTCCACCCGTGCTAGTTTCACATCTAATCGGTAATTTTGAATGTAACGGTGCTCGTTTGTATCTCACGAGGATATGTAATTGGCGGAGGGTGTCCAGTTGACTGGCCACCAATTCCACCCAATCTGAACTATTCCCATAGTCATGCAACTTTTAAAATATGATTTATGTAATTGAAGAATGAGTTTAGGCACTTACCTACATGGTTGCGGCCGTGTTATGCAAATTTCAGGTTATGTAAACCCATTCCTTTGTTTGTTGTTACTGCATGCATACTGCATGTCTGGCCTCTGCTGATGCCGACGTTCTTAGATTCAAGAAGAGCTTCATGCATGTCTCTTCTACCATACTTTGTTGTCGCTGTCTCTGGAGTATGTCTTTCAGCGAGATCAACTGCTACAGGATTCCTGTAGGATGTCCTGTGGCTGCTTCTCCTCCTGGAATGCAAGCTAGGATGAGGAGGGGTATACTGCTGATGAGGGTCTCGGCGGAGGAGGAATCTAGATGGAGGGTAATAGGTATGGTGAGTAAAACTGCTACTTGATTTGTCATTAAGGAATTTTTGCGGGTAGTATGAAAAAACAGGATTTCTGTGTGTGACTGTGCAGGAACATAAAAAATATGAGTGCAATGGAGGTGTACGGAGATGGAAAAAGGTTACATGTGGCAATGGATGGAAATAGGGATGTTTACAGGCCTCATGGATAGGTTCCCAACATTCAGGTCCTTTTCAGAGATCAATTATGGCTTGTTTGCAGGTTCTACAGGAGCTTCCTATATAAGACACAAAAATTCCTGTAGAAGACACAAAACTTCCTGTAAAAGGTGAAATCCTAGTTCGAATGAGACCAAATCTTAGGAAAGGGTAGTGGTCATGGAGGAATGGATGGTGAGGGATGCTAGCAGTCTAGTGCTAACCTCTATCCTTGTCTTGTGCAATCCTTCAAACCTGCAATGTCCTTCCTACAACCTGTGATTATTTAATAGAAATTAGGTTTCTGTTTTCTTCTTCCTTTTCTCTTTTTTGTTTTTTTTTTTTGTTTTTTGTTTTTAAGACAGTTGGGGTGCCTCGAGGAGGTTTTCACCCTCACTGTCTACCCTAGGCACCTCCAAGATATTTTCACCCAAGGATCTTTTATATATATTTTATTTATTTATTTATTATTATTTTTTTTTAAGGTGTTGGTGGAGTGGTGGCAGGGGCTTGCTCCACTACCAATACTAATTCATCCAGAATTTCAATGAAATCCTGCTTAGAAAGGGGCTTCCTGTAGATTTTCAATCAATTCCCATTGATGAGCATGGGGATGGCTTCTTCATCAATGGTCCTGATAAGGACTGAACCGTTTTCATTGCATCTCTCCACTGTATATGGCCCCAGCCATCTTGTCGTCAACTTCCCTTTGAAATCCTTGTATCTTGAATCATACAACAACGCCCAATCTCTTGGCTGAACTACCTTTATTTAAGTTACTGATCATGCCATCTCTTCCTCTGATGTTGGACCACCTCTGAGTGGAAAAGGGGCTGCATTCTTTGTTCTTCTAGTCCATTCAACTAAAGCAATCTTTCCTGTTGTGCATGGCTAAGATCTAGGTCTAGCTGAGCTACCAACCTCAAGGTGCTATATTCAAATTCTATGGACAAAAAAGCCTTCTTACTGTAGACCAGTTCATAGGGTGTGAAACGTGTTGTAGTTTTCCAAGTAGCGTTGTAGGCCTAGGTGGTCTCAACCAAGCGATCTGCCCAATATTTTCTGTTGTTTCTCACCACTTTAGTCAAAATCTCCTCCAACTCTCTGTTAGTGACTTCCACCTGTCCATTTTCTTGTGGATGATAAGTGGTGGAAGTTTTGTGGTTGATCCTGTGATGAGTGAGAAGGTCTTCAATCAGGTTAGAAGTAAAATGACTTCCTTGATCTGTGACTAACTCTCATGGGTAACCGAAATTGTAGAAGATATTATCTCTCAAAAACTCAACCACCTTTTCTTCTGTTGCTGCCTTGATTGCCTTTGTTTTTTCCCACTTTTTCAGGTAGTCTGTGCACACAATGATGTAAGACTTTTGGTTCGAAGGAGGGTTGATAGGACCCACAAATTCCATGCCCCACTTCTCAAATAGCTTGAAAGTCACTTGAGGTTGGAGGGGAATTTCATCCCTAGAAGTTGGCTTTCCCATCCATTGACATTGGTCACATCGGCTGATATATCTCATGACATCTTGATGAAGAATGGGCCAATAGTAGCCTGCCTATAGAATTTTCAAGGCGGTTATTTTTGTTGCGAAGTGGCCCCCACAAGTGAGTAGGATGTCAAAAACTTCCCCCTCTCTGACACAACACCTCAAGATCTGATCTGAGCCAAGTTTAAATAGGTTACCCCCAATCCATGTGAATAGGATGCTCTTCCTCATGATCTTGCTCTTCTATTTTGAGGATAGGTGTGGTAGAAACTGTGCCGAAACCAAGTAATTTGTTCTATCAACAAACCATGGAGAGAGTACTGAGATAGTAAACTGGTGTTCATCTAGCATTTGATCATCCACCACCCCTTCTTCACCTACACAGAAATCTAGTCTAGACATAAAATCAACAACAATGTTTTCCTTACCTAGCTTATCAACAATGGTCAAATCAAATTGCTGCAATAAAAGTAACCATCTAATGATACGAGCATTTACATTATGTTTATTCATTAAATATATAATTGCAACATGATCAGTGTGTATAAATGTCTGATAACCAGTGATGTAGTGTCTAAACTTGTTTAGGGAATGGACTACAGCTGAGAGCTCTTTCTTGATTACAATATAGTTTAGTTTTGCCTTGGACAAGTTTTTACTGACAAAATATATGGCATATGGTATCTCTCTTCAACTTGTCCTAGGGTTGCTCTTATGGCTTTGTTTGAGGCATCTGTGTGAATGTGGAAAGGTAGGGCCCAGTTTGGACCTCTCAAGATTGGGGCAGTTACCAACTTAGTTTTCAACGCATCCAGAGCCTCTTGATAGTTGTCAGTCCACATGAACTCAACGTCCTTCCCCAAAAGACCAAATAATGGAGAGGCTAGCTTGCTGAAATCTTTAATGAATCTTCTATAGTACCCCACTAAGCCTAGGAAACTCGAAACATCTCTTACCTTCTGAGGAGGTGGAACCCTTTGGATAATAGCAATCTTGTTGGGATCCACCTGTAATCCTTGATGAGAAATTGTATGACTTAGCACGGTCCCTTCAGTCATCAGAAATTCACATTTTTCTGGACCGAGGGACAAGTTCATTTCAATAGACTTGGTTAAAAATTTTCCCACTAAGTTGGATCCATAAGGAGTAAATTCATCCATATAGATTTCCATTGCATCATGAACAAGTTCAGAAAAGATGCTCAGTACTTCTCTTTGGAAAGTGGCAAGAGTGTTGCATAACCTAAAGGGAAGGATTAGGTAGGCAAAGGTACCCCATGGACAAGTGAAAGTGGTCTTATCTTGGTCTTTCGGGCTGATTTGGATCTAATTATACGCGCTGAACCCATCTAGGAAGGAGAAAAACTTCTTCCCTGCCAGCCCATCTAACACTCGATATATGAAAGGTAAAGGGAAATGGTCCTTCTTGGTAGCTTTGTTAAATTCTCGATAATCTACACAGATTCTTCACTTCCCATTTTTGTTGGGCTCAAGCACCAGAGCAGACTCGCTATCAGAGATGGGGTAAATGAGTCCTTCATCCAAAAACTTTTGCAATTCTTCTTTGACAATGTCTTTAAGGGATGAATTCATTCTCCTTTGAGGCTGCCTGACTGATTTACAATCCTCTTTAATGTAAATATGATAGGTACAGATTGAAGGGCAGACTCCTTTCATCTCCTTATAGCTCCAGGAAAAAGCATCCAAATGGCAGTTCAATAAGCTACACAACTCCTTCTCCTAAGAGGGGAATAGGGATGAGTTGATCTTCAAGTTTCTTTCAGGGACGAATTCCACATTCTTAACTCAGGGGGAGGTCAGGTCAGCCACACAGAGATCCACTAAAGCACTGGTCTAGGTGTCTTCCACCAACTCTTCCAATGGTAGCACACTGGGAGGTGGATCTTGAATCAAATTCTCAATAAGTTCATCCTCGGTGTGAGGACCTCACTTGGGAGCTTCCACAGTGCACACTGGTGCATAGTAGACCTCATCCTCATCTTCCTCCTCCAACCAAAGAGGTAAGTCATGTTCTAGCAAAGGTTGGGCCGGAGGATATATGACTAGCTGCCTAGACATAGGCCCATTCTTGACGGTCATGCTCTTGGCTTGACAATTGATGTAAGCATCTGTAGTAGCTAACCAAGGCCTCCCCAAAATCAGGGGGTGTCTAGTGAGTTTCTTGTTTGTCTCCAGGACCAAAAAGTCTACAGGGTTCCTAAGAATAAACAGAGACCATGATATCTTCCAGAATCCCTTCAAGGGTCATGGTGGAGTGGTTTGCTAACTGCAGTACTGTCGAGGTCTTTCTTAGGGAACTCTAAAGGTTGAGTTTGAGCATAGTGTCCCTAGTCATCACATTAATGGCAACCCCTACATGAATCAGGGTGTGGGGGATTATGCTGCCATTTATGTGGACATCGACTATAGGACTCCCAGGGCCCAGATATTTCGGACAAATTACTTGTCCCAACATTAGGTCGAACAATTGTACTATGACATTGATAGTTGGGGCATCTCTCTTGCGCCTACCTAGGTGCCTGAAACACTTCTATTTAATGAACTTGTTGTATATTGGTACATCTTTTATGGCCTGGAGAAGTGGTATTTTTACACATAACTGTTTAAGCTCGCCCAAAAGTTAAGTCTCTTATGGGTTTGGTGGTATGGTTCCAGTTAGTCTCTCAGGAAAGGGTGGAATGGCTTTGGGTTCACTTTCCTATTTCTCTTCCTCATCCTCCTTAGGAGGAGGTTGGCTATCTGGGAGGACCTTCCCAGATCATAGGTATATCTCCTGAATCTCTAGAGCATAGGTAGGGCATGTTGTGTCTCTAGTATATACCTGGTGGCCTGTCTGTTATTAGGGTTTAGGTTTGGTTGCACAGGCATTTGGGGTTGTCTAAGAGGAGCAGGAGGTAATGGTTGTAGTTGAGTAGGTGGTGGAGGAAAAATTGTGGGAGGAGAGTTTTACTGGGGCCTCCACCCCTGTTGAGGTGCGTTCCACTAAGGTTGGGACTGAACATGAGAATGAAACAAATGAATAGGAGTTTGAGTATGGTATTGAGATGGATATGACCAAGGAGGGGGTGTGGACCAAGAAGGATGAGCAGGGGGACCCTAAGAAGGTATGTGAGTGGATTGGTTGGGGTTGTAATAAGTCTGGGATGCCCCTTGCATCACCTGCTCGTAAGGTCTGGATCCATGTGGCCTCCATTGGTTTAGGAAGTAGAGTGATTCAGTGGCTCCTTCAGTCCCTTGGTACATAGCTTTAAGTCCGGGTAAGGTTGGGCACTAGTTTGTAGGGTCGTCTTCCTCACAAATGAAACATACCTCTACTGAGTGAAATGGACACTTGTTCCAAGGATGTTTCCTTGTACATCTATGACAAAAGATGGCAAAATCCCTCTCAACTTCCTCTTCCTTCTGTTGGACTCTGAAAGTATCAAGTTGCATGGCAATGGTCTGTCTCATCTCACTTTTAAGTTCTTCCATCTTATTTGCAAACTCATGTTTAGAGAAGGTGGTGTTGGTTGAGAGTTGATTCCCCCTACGTCTATTTCTGGCTGCCCTAGAATCGTTTCTAAAAATAATCTTTATGTCATCATAAGGTGGTTGGTATATGTCTCCTCCAGCCAAAAAATGGATGGTATCTAGAACGTCTTGAGGGATTTCTCAGAGCAGAACTAGCTTCAGAGATTAGGGGTTAAGTATGCACCTGGCCCTTTTATAACTGAGTTGGAACCTCTCCTCGTAATCTTCTAAAGATTCATCGCTTCCCATGATCATCCGAAAGATGTCTCCTTTTGTTTCCTTTGACATACAGTAATCTCGGTATTTGTTGTTAAAGGCTTGCTACATCTGAGCCCAAGTTGTGATAATGTTTCCAGGTAACCCCATGAACTAGCGCAGTGCCGCATCCTTGAGGGTAGAGGGAAAGAGTTTCCACTTCTGCTCATCTTCTACATAGTCATAGGTTTGTCAAAGGACAACAAACTCAAACAAGAAGGTATCACGGTCTTCAGTGGTCAATCCATCGATGCAAGGTAAGGCTGAGGGACTTATGTTTTTCATTTTTGTGTCCCCATTGGTCTCCTGGATGGGAAAGGAACCTTCTATTCTCTCCTCATCACCTATGTCGTTCTTGTTTTCTGCCATGGTATTAGGAGGAATGTTTTCTTGTTCTTCTTCTGTTAGAGGATCTTTGTGTATCTCTGGAGGTTCACTGCTATCAAAGAAGAGAGAAGGACAAATCAGTGATGTGGTGGGGGTGTGGGTAAGAATTTTCCTGAATTTTCTATGTTCCTACGAGGCATGAAATGAAATACTTTTGGTTGATTTTTTTCTTCTACTTGTACCTGCAAAACTAAAATTGATTGAACAGGAAATTGCAACTAACTACAACAAACCTTGCTGAAATGGAAATTGTAGAATTGAAATGAAAGTAGGAAATGACTAATTTATGCTTGCTGAAATGAAAATGCAGAAATGAAATGCTAAGCTATGCTTGAAAAATTAAAATGCTAGTCTAGGAAAGCAAGAAATGTCTAATCTACTTTTGCAGAAATGAAATTGCAGAATGGAAATGAAACAACTACTCTAATTTTGTTGAAATAAACTACTTAGTAGAAGGTTGTAGTGGAAAATAGAAGAAAAGCAACAATCACAAATACTCTGATGCTTCTCCGACAATGGTGCCAGAAAGATGGTGGGCTCCAATATTGCATCAATGATGTTGCAACTCCTGGGAATCCCTCCTTTACTTTTATCAACCCGGTTGTTCATAACAAACTTGGAAACGACGATGCTATATGCACAAGTACTAGCTCTTGCCGCAGGTTGTCACTTGATCAACTGGCACAAGTCCACTAGGAGCTTAAGCCAACTTCTATGAGTTCTTTAGAAGAAGCTTTTAACTATGATGGATGAAAGCTAAGTCAAAGTAGGTTATTCTACTTGTAGAAAGAAGCTAAAAGTTGAAAAGAAACGCAAACTCTAGCAAACCCTAGTTTTACCGACTAAACCTATTGGTGCAAGAAAAGAGATGAAAGAAGTGGAAATGGATGCCATTGACTCTTGAAAAGGTAAAATGCATGTGACTAAGCTACTTGTGATGTAAAATTTGGAAAAATAATCTTTTGTATTTTTGAGTAAGTTGGCAAAATTATTATGCATGTGCTTTAACTATTTTTGACTATGCAGAGGTTTATTGGTGAAAGGAAATGTAATGGGCACTTGTAGGAAGTTGGGAAGGTGAGAAGAGGACCTAAGGGGTCCCTAACACCCTTCTAGAGAGTTTCACAATGTTTAGGTCTCGAAAAATAGCTGACATGAACTTCTACAAGAAGTCTATAGGGGTTCTATAGGATGTTCTACAGGAAGATCCGAAAGAGAATTTTGGAGGGTTGATGGTATAAAAATGGTGGGAAAGTGGAAATAAAGGGTAGATAAGGATTTTAAGGGGTCTAGGACCTAGTAAATGAAGCTAAGGAGTGATGAAGGTAGTTGGATTTGCTCAAGGATGTAGGGAGAAATGTTGCACAAGAATGTAGAAATTAGGGCAAAGTGGGAAAGTGTGACAAATGAAGGGAAGGAATATTGGATTATGGGTTGGAGTAGATGGTGTGATGGAGGAAAGGTAGGCAGGGAGGTATCCTAGGTGTTCTGCACACTATTTTACAAAATTGATCAAACAAATACTAGGGAAACCAAAGATCTAGCTATTTTGACCTAACTTGACCTAAAAACCAAAAACATCATGAACATAAGTTTATTGGCAGAAAATCATGCAAGATAACTATGGAAACTAATCATGAACTTATTCTAAACATGCAAGTACAACTAGTATAAACTTTCCTAACTAAAAATCTAACACTAGTAATTGCACGAAGAGGCAAAAACAATGTTTTTGTGGCAAAAAGTATGCCTTGGTCTCAGCTCATGGTCCCAAGGAGGGAGAGATGAGATAAAGGATTGCTTGATGGAATTTTTGCAGATATTTTCCTTTACCAAACTCTCAAATCAACTTGAAGCATGAAAAGCTATTTTAATCATAAAAAACAACCTAAGTAACAAACCAAAATTTTAACCTAAATAGCAGAAATTATTCTATGAATGCAACAAAAACACATAAAAGTAAACAAAGGAGGTACTGGCACTTGGGTTGGGCCCAACCCCAAGAGCTACAACCTCCTGAGAAAGCTCAAAGCTGGTACAAGGCGAAACTTATCTCCATTACTCAAAAAATAATCATTTCATAAAAATTTTACAGCAAAACCTCGAAGTTGAGCTGAAAGGTAGAGCTGCTCTCAAGTGTTAAAAACAACTGTTTGATGGCTCAACTACTAAGACTTGAAGCCTTTGTACTTATGCACTACGACGACTCTCAATAGCCCTCCTTAACTTTAGGATCTTTGTTGTTCAAGACTGCAATTAATTAGCCACTTCACAAAATCTGCTCAGCTGCCCCTTGAAATCATCATTGGTTGGCTGTTGAACTCTGAGCTCATGGTGGAGAACTCAAGGAAGGGGTTATTTAGTGCTGGAGACACCCTTCCTATGAATCGTCAGCCTTGTTCCTTTGTATTTGGCTATCAGATGGCTCATAAATGCTTGACCTTGGTCCAAAAGATGTCGAAAAATATGTAATAAACATGTATTAGACTTTGTGGTCAAGTGACTATTCTCATTTATTCAATTAACATAAATATATTCAAAAGCATGCATAGAACTATGAAGAATGCTGGATTAATCGATAATAATCGGCAAAATGAGCCCAATAAGTTACCCATTTTTGGGGCTCATCACACCCTACACAACCCTGGCGTCCAGCCTGCCCCCTAGGGGTGGCTGGTTGATTCCGAGAATCAACCAACCAGCCTCGGGGGTTTGGCGAATCAACTAGCCACTATTGGCGGGTTGGCGGACTATTTGGGTGGCGCGGGTTGGGCGCTGCAACACCACCTTACAACACCCTGGTGGCCTGCCCGCCCCTTGGGGGTGGCTGGTTGATTCTTTGCCCACCTGCCCCCCAGGGGTGGTTGGTTGCTTCTCATAATCAACCAGCCACCCACAGGGGCCGGGCGAGCTGCGTGGGGTGGTGTCGCAACACCACCCCGTGCCACCTTGGTGACCCGCCAAGCCCCCAGGGGTGTTTGGGTGATTCCGAGAATCAATCAGCCACCCCTGGTGGGCCCGGAATCAGTAACCCACCATCGAGGGGTGGGCAAGCCTCTAGAGTGGCACGAGGTGGGCACCGCAACACCAACCTGTGCCACCCTAGAGGCCCACCCACCCCCCGGGGTGGCTGGTTGATTCTTGGAATCAACTAGTCAACCTTGGGGGACGGGCAGGCCACCGGGGTGGTGAGTGGTGGGCATTGCAGCACCACCTTGCACCACACTGGAGGTATGCTCGCCGTCCTAGGGTGGTTGGGTGATTCCTAGAATCAGCTAGCCACCCACGCAGGGTGGGAGGGCCTTCGAGGTGGTGCAGGGTGGGCACTGCATCACCACCCCACGACACCCACAGCAACCCGACTGCCCCTGGCGGTGGCTGGGCAATTCCAGGAATTGCCTAGCCACCCCTTGGGGGGCAGTCAGGCCACTGGGGTTGCGAGTGGTGGGGATGCAGTGCCCATCCTGCGCCACCCTTGTGGCCTGCCCACCCCTCTAGGGTGGCTGGTTGATTCTCGGAATCAACCAGACACCCCAGGGTGTGGGCGGGTTATATGGCTGGTGAGGGGTGGGCACCACAGCACAACACCGTGCTACCTCAGTGACCCGCCGGCCCCGCTGGGGTGGCTGGTCGATTCTGAGAATCAACCAGCCACCCCCGAGGGGTGGGCGGGCCTTCGAGGTGGCGCAGGGTGTGCGACGCATAACCACCCTGCACTACCCCAGTGGCCCACCTACCCCTTGGGGGTGGTTGGTTGATTTCGAGAATTAACCAGCCATCCCAAAGGGATGGTTAGACTGTTGTGGTGGTGATGGGTGGGCACTGTAGCACCACTTCGAGTGACCCCAGTGGCCGGCCCAGAGCCCAGGGGCGGCTAGGCGATTTCGAGAATCAACCTGCCACCCCGAGGGGGCGGGCAGGCCTCCGAGGTGGTGCGGGGTGGGCACTACAGCACCACCCCACACCACCCTGGTGGCCCGCATGTCCCCAAGGGTGGCCGGGCAATTCTGGGAATCACCAAGCCAGCCTCGAGGTGTAGGCGGGCCACTGCGGTGGTGAGGTGTAGGCGACGTAGCACCACCCTGTGCCACCCCGGTGGCCCGCCCACCCCCAGGGGATAGGAAGGTCACCGAGGTGGCGTGAGGTGGGCGCACAACACTAACCCGCCCCATCCTAGTGGCTGCCAGTGCCTTGGGGGTTGCTGGGCTATTCCAAGAATGAGCCAGCCAACCCCAGGGGGCGGGTGGGCCGATGAGTTGGCATGGGGTGGGAGCTGCGACACCACCCTGCACCACCCCAACGGCTTGCCTATCCCTCGAGGGTCATTGCGTAATTCTGAGAATCAATTAGGCAACCTCAAGGGGTGGGTGGGCAACCGGGGTGGCGTGAGGTGGGTGTCACACACCACCCTGCGCCACCCTGGCATCTTGCCTGACCCCTGGGCGTGGCTGGGTGATTTCAAGAATCTTCCAGCCACACCCAGGGGGCGAGCCGATTGTCAGGGTGGCACCGGGTGTGCGTTGCAACACCATCCTGTGCCACCCCGACTGCCCAACACCCCCCGGGGTGGGTGAGCCGCCGAAGTGGCATGGGGGTGGTGTTGCGGCGCCCATCTCACGCCACCCCAATGGCCCGCCCGCCCCCCAGTGGTAGCTGTAGCACCCCCACTCCATGCCCTTACACAAAAAATTGTCACCATGACTTTCTACAATTTGTGTGAGTCCATCAACACTCATACATACCTCTTTTGCAAGTCTTAAGCCTCAGCTCTTCATGTTAAACCTTGAAAATGGGAGAAAGACCTTAAAAATATCTCAAATCCTGGTTTTGCCCTTTCTCCTAGCATTGCCTACGGCGCCGCACCCAATGGTCATGTCCCATGCGAACCTGACCGCTCTGTCTGTTAACTAATGGGTGCGAACCCCTGTAAAAGTTAAAAAGGCATGAGTTCATTCTTAAAAACTCATCTTGGGTCACTTATGGATGCTTCTAGAAGGAATATTGTGCTGCAAGTCCACTCCACCTTGGTTCATCCATTCCATAACTAAGGGAGCTAACTCCATGATATGAGGTGCTTATCCCATTGAAGGAGGAACTTATCCCTTCAATGGTAGACCTGTAATTTCCTCCATTTGCACCATAAATTCAGGCATTGGGCTAGTTGTAGGAGAGGTTGAAAGCTGAAGATTCTTGAGGGTAAATGTTGTTGGAAATTAGACTTCCTTTTTGATCTTGTGAGAGGAGAGATCACATACCTTTCATTTCATTTGGGAAGTGAGTGAGGCTTGTCAAAGTAGAGGCTCCTGTTGGACCCTGGAAAGAGCTTGTGCAACATCAAGACAAAGGTTGTAAGGTTCTTTTATTCAGAAATTTAATACAATCAAGTTTGTTTTTCTCAATGAACTATTTCTAATGGTTTATTTTATGAGCTCCTTGATCTTCATAATAAACATGTTTTATTATAATATCTTTGCAGGTGTTCTTTGATGTGTGTTTGCTTGTGTATGCAGGTTACTAAAAGGGAATTGCTTCAGGTTGTTGAAACAAAGCTACCACAAACAAGCGTTGGAACGAGGTAGGGTCTGTTACAACTCTTAGTTTTCATTTATGAATTGAAACATGTTTAGAGAAATGTAGATTTGTTTGTGCTTCTTGTTGCTAGATATCGTTTGATACTAGTGTTGGAAATAATACTGAGAGGGGGGGGTGAATAAGTATTATCAAGTTCTTTTAATAAATCTTCCTTAATTACATTTTGAATTATTTTTGCATGTCAGTACCATAACATAATGAGCATCAACAAAGAAAACAGATAGTCACACCAAAGAACACCAGATGTAAGGTGGAAACCCAATGTGGGTGAAAACCACCTGCTGCAATATGTCTCTATCTTCCTTCAAATTAGAAACTTCTTTTACAAAGGTTTTGTATTGGTGCAGTCCTTTACCAGTACGCAGGCTGCAACTTGCAGAGTGCTACAACTCTCTCTTGTTTTCCAGTCTCACCTGGAAGGGGCCTACAACCCCCTACTTCTTTTCTCTCAAGGACCACTTTTCATAAATTTTCAAACTGGATCCATAAACATAAAGAAATCATCAAGTACAAGTAAAACACCCAGTCAACTGCAGTAACCAGATCAACAGTAAGAGTAAACTAAACTCGGAACACCTTATCAATAGAAAAATTGAGCCAATAAAAGATCTTAAGACAGATATACAATTTTTCTTTCTCTGGTTTGTGTGCGTACACACTTCTCCTTCTGCTTCCCTGCGTATACCTGCAGAGACCCTTCTGCCACACTGCGTACCCTCGCACTGTTTCTTCAATCACGCTGCGTATTGTTATTGTAGACAAACACCCACAGATATTATCGCACCGTGTACTGCTACTATAGCCACATACCCATAGATGCTATCGCGCCGCGTACCTACACACCTGCGGCTTCTAAAGCGCTGCGTACTTTCCCTGTGCCTACGTACCTGAACCTCTGTCGCGCTGCATACCCACGCACTGCGCCTTCTTCTGCTCTGCGAACGCACGCACTTCTCCTCCTCCTTCTCTGCGTATCCACGCACTTCTCCTTCTTATTCTCTGCGTACCCACGCACTTTCACCGTTAATCACCTGCGTACCCCTGATTAGGGGCAAAAATAGCAGTCCCCCACTGTGCCACCGATATTCAGATGCTCAGATCTGATCATGCGCTCAAGATATCCCCCTTCATAGATTCGCTTTCAACTTCACTTTTATCTAGATCAAGCTTTTGAAACAATAACCCAATATTTCAGATCTTAAGATATTCAATTTGCAAAAAAAAACATAGCCAAGTGATCTCCTTTGCTTTATATAGGCAAGCTCTTCCTAAAAACATGGATCAATACCATAGATAACCAACACAAGGTGCCCAAAAACATGGTGCTCAATAATAATGATAATATAAAGCAATACCTCGAGCCAAAACCATAGAATCAAGAAACGGCGGGCTAAATACCACGAGCCAAACATAAGAAACCCCACGTGAGCGCGCTTTACTGCCTTGATGTGTGTGCACTGGGGTCCACACCTTCTGACTGGGTAACCTACGTGTATGACCGCACCTCCCGTATGGGTAACCTGCGGGTCTGCACCTTTTGAACCATTCACCTGCGAGCCTCTTAATTTCCATCATTTTGAGAGCCTGAACACTTGAGTGAGTTGCCATCAAGTAAACACATGATGTATCATAGAGCCATACCAGAATCATAATGCCAACAATCTCCCCCTTTGGACTTGATGGCAACCTCAAGATCCTCAACATCATTCTCCCCCTTTGACATCAAGGGCAAAGGGTTGTGCTCCCCCTAAGAACATGCTCCCCCTGACTATAAACCAAATTTTCAAAGAGGAAACAAAATCCACCAAACACCATAAACAATCATGAAAGAGATAGAGACATATTGCAGCCATGTTTTTAGATCAACATCCATGTTCTCCTTTTGTGCTCCCATAATGCCAACAATGCATTATATGTGCTCCCCCTGAACCTGTGGCATTGATCTGCTATCAATCCATAAACCGAAAAATGTACGCGTATACTACGTATAGACCTCGCGTACAACCAACAGATGAGATTCAACAAAAATATGATGCATCAACAACCCCCAGCTTTTGCCTGAGGTATTCAAAGGTCTCCCTCGACAGTGGTTTAGTGAGTATATCAGCAACTTGTTCCTTAGAAGGAACATACTCCAACTTGACCTTTTTTTCAAGCACTTGCTCTCGGAGAAAATGATACTTGATCGGTATGTGCTTGGTCTTTGAATGCATAACTGGGTTCTTTGAAATGCTTATTGCACTTGTATTACAACATAAGATGGAGATAGGTGGCGTACAAGTGATTTGGAAATCCTGCAAGGTTTGCAACATCCAAAGAAGTTGAGTGCAGCAAGATGCAGCAACAACATATTTTGATTTAGTTGTAGACAAAGAAATCGAACTTTGTTTCTTGTTGAACCAAGATACTAATCTGGAACCCATAAAGAATGCACCACCACTTGTGCTCTTCCTGTCATCCACGCTTCAGGCCCAATCTGCATATGTATAAGCATGAAGTGTGAGATCTGTATCTCTAGGATACCATAAGCCATAATTTTGAGTCCCTTAAAGATATTTGAAAATTCTCTTCACTGCCTAAAGATGAGTTTCCTTCGGATTTGCCTGAAATCTTCCAACTATTCCCACCGCATGCATGATGTCTGGTCTGGTACCTGTCAAATAAAGTAGACTTCCAATCATAGATCTGTAGGTTGGTTGATGCACTGCTGCGGATTCGTCATTTTCACTGAGGTTGCATCCTGTTACCATGGGAGTACATACAGGTTTTGCATCTTCCATGCCATATTTCTTCAAAATCTGCTTGAGATACTTGGTTTGAGACAAGAAGGTTCCTCCTTAATTTTGTTGGATTTCCAAACCAAGAAAGTATGTCAGTTCTCCAAGGAAGGACATTTCAAATTCTTTCTGCATCACCAAGGCAAAGTTTTGACTCATAGCTTCTTTATTGCTGCCAAAGATAATGTCATCTACATACACAACAAGTATTAGCAATTTATCATTTTCAATTTTTATATAAATATTTCTATTCGATGATCCTTTTGAAAAACCTTGTTGATGAAGATATTTGTCCAAGCAATAGTACCAAGCCCTTGGAGCTTGTTTGAGACCATAAAGCGCCTTTTTCAGTATGCATAGAAGATTTGGATCATTTACAAGAATGAAACCATCTGGCTGCTCAATGTATACTTCTTCTTCTAAGTCTCCATTCAAAAAGGCTGATTTCACGTCCATTTGAAATATTTTGAACTTTTGAAAGCTTGAGAGAGCAAGGAACATTCGGATGGCCTCAAGTCTTGCAACAGGAGAAAAAGTATCTTCAAAATATATTCCTTCTTGCTGTGCATACCCTTTACAAACCAGTCTAGCCTTGTTTCTAATTACTTCCCCATTTTCATTCAACTTATTTTTGAAGACCCATTTTGTCCCTATAACATTCTTATCCTTTGGTCTAGGAACCAACTCCCACGTGTTGTTCTTTTTGATCTGCTCAAGTTTCTTCATCCATTGCTTTGACCCAACATTCATCCTTGCATGCCTCTTTCACATTTTGTGGTTCAGTGGAAGAGAGTAGTGCCAAATAGCTTGAAGCTTCTGCAACTATTCTTCTTGTTTGTACACCTCCTTTTTTCTGCCCCAAAATCTATGATTCTGGATGATTCTTCTGAACATATCTGGATGGACTCTTCTATTCTATCCTTATCTACTCCTCTGGTTCTTCTTGAGGTTCATCTTCTTCTTCATCATTCTTTCTTTGAGGGTAGTCTTCATTTTCTTCGATATCTTCATGATTTACATGCCTAGGAATGTATCCCTTCTCATCGACCACTACATCAATGCTGTCAACAATTCTTCCAACTCTTTTATTGTAGCACTTGTATACTTTTCTATGTGGAGAATAACCAAGGAGAATGCCTTCATCTGCTCTAGGTTCAAGTTTGCCAAGTTTCTCATCAGTATTCTTAATAGAGCACTTGCTCCCAAAGATTTTGAAGTGTTTTACTGAAGGAGTCTCACCATACCATAACTCCTTAGGAGTTTGAGTGTTGTTCACCCATACATTTGTTTTGTTGATAATAACAACCGCATATGCAGCTTCACCCCAGAAAGTTGCAGGAGTTCCAGACTCATCAAGCATAGCACGAGCCATTTGTTGGACTGTTTTGTTCATTCTTTCCACAACTCCGTTTTGCTGAGGAGTTCTAGAGGTAGAGAATTCCCTTCTTATCCCATGTTCTTCAGAAAAATAAAAAAACTCATTTGAGGTAAACTCTCCACCTCTGTCGGACCTCAAGCTCTTAATTTTGTAACCTGATTCATTTTCAACCAAGGCTTTGAAAGATTTGAATTTTTCGAAAGCTTCATCTTTGTGCTTCATAAGACCTAACCAAACAAACCTAGAGAAATCATCAATGAATAGTATCAAGTATTCTTCTCCTCGAGGTGTCCTTTTCCTAAAAGGACCACAAACATCTGTATGGACTAGCTCAAGAGGCATACTAGCTGCTCCTTCCTTTTCCGGAAAGTTAGTTCTAGTTTGCTTTCCAAACTGACATGATTTGCATATGGTGCTATCTATAATCTTGATATCTGGAAGACCACAAATAGCCTGGTATTTGCATGCTTTCCTTATTTGTGAAAAGTTTAGATGCCCCAACCTCCGGTGCCATAACTAGTGTTCATCATCCTTGCTTAAATAGCAATTTTGTTGTCCTTCTTCAAATATGTATAGATTATTTGGAGTTCTTCTACCTTTGATCAGTATTTCACCTGTATCAAGATCACGAACCAGACATCCATTTGATCTAAATATTACCTCGGTTCCTTGATCACACATCTGGCTGACACTCAGAAGATTATGCTTCAATCCATCAACATACAAAACATTTCCAGCTTTGACCTTTTCCTTTAACTGAGCAGTGCCTTTTCCTTTTATAGCTGTAGGAGTATCATTTCCAAAAGAAACTTTCTTTCCCTTTTCTAAAGCAGAATATGATTCAAGTTTTTCTTTATCACCTGTCATATGCTTTGAACATCCATTGTCGATGTACCATAGATTTTCCTGTCCCTCTGCATAAAAGGCTATCCCACATCTTTCTGTTTGTGGTTCCTTTATTCTCCATGTTTTGGTGTTTGAGGGTTGTTCCTTTGTCTGCTGAAACTTGCTCCTGCATTCAGAATCTTCATGACCAAAGTTATTGCAAATAGAACATTCAACTTCATTTTCAAGAGCCGAAAAATTGTTATAGGTCCTTTTTGTAATCCCAGTCATACTTCTTTGTTTTTGAGCTTCTCTAGTCATGATTGTTTTATATGCAACACATTGAGTTGCTTTGTGACCAAATTTATGACAAGAGAAACACTGTCCATTGAAGAAACTTCTGCGATTATCAAATCTATTGGCCACATGATTGTAATTTCTATTGATATCCATTCTTGAGCAAATTAAGAAGATTTTACCCGTGGCTGATTCACCCTTAAGACGGATTGCCCCTAGTTCACCTGATAGTCTTTGTTTTCTCTTGATGTAATTCGTCCCTGCTTTACCTGGTGATCTCCATTGAGATTTTTCTCATTCCTTCTTGCTGCATCAAGATAACTCTTAGAGGTGGATGCTTGAGAGGTTTCTCCATTATACCTCAGACCTGTCTTGTTTAGTGGAGAACGTTGTACATTGATAATCTCATCCAGAGTTTCGGATCCTTTGACAAACTTAATATTAATAGCCTTTGTTTTCTCAATCTCTTTTCTAAGACCAACAATTTCACCTTCTAACTTTTCAAGATATTTTTCCTTTTCATCAATTTGACATTGTAGAGTATCAATGATCATATTCTTTTCTTCTATACATGTCTTGAGTCTAGAAATTTTTTCATAAAAACTATCCATATCTATAGCATCCATGTAATCATCATCTTCAAATGCCATCAAAAGTTTATATTCATTACCTCGTTCATCTTCATCACTATTTGATAGACCGTCACTGTCTTCATGAGTGTAGTATCTCTTCTTATTTGCATTATGTTTCGTGTTCCATCTAATAGGTTCCTTTCCCTTGTCGATCTTATCCTTATGAGGACATTTGGCAGCATAGTGACCTACTCTTCCACAAGCAAAGCATTTGAAGGGCAGCTTACATCTGAACCGTCCAGTACCTCGTTGAAGATTTCTGACAAAATTTGATTCTTCTTCTTCTCTTGATTCATAGTACTCTCCTTTGCCTGAAGCCTTGAAGGCAGCTTCTCTCCTGTCAGATGGACCTCCTTTCCTCATTTCATAAGCAGTTAGAATTCCATGCAGTTATGACATTTTAAGATGTTGGAGATTTTCCTTT
>APFE031228687.1:351689-378974 GCA_000404065.3 Pinus taeda | reverse complement strand
ACATCTCTTAAGTTTAGTAATTTCTTCATGAAAGTAATCAACATCTATAGCATCCATATAATCATCATCTTCAAATGCCATTAACAATTTATATTCATTACCTCATTCATCTTCTTCACTGTTCGTGACAATTTTGTCCCATATCTCTTTTGCGGATTTATAGTTCATTACCTTCATGAATTCCGATTGAGATATACATCCTAATAGGGTACTGACTGCTTTTGCATTTGTTTCATACTTCTTTTTCTCGTCTGCATCTATAGGAGTAGCTGAAGGAAAAGCATAGCTTGTCTCTACAATGTCCCAAACTTCTGTACCAAGAGATTGAAGATAGGCAGTAACTCTTACCTTCCAATAATTTAAGTTTGTCCCATCAAAAACCGGTGGCCTAATTGATGCTTCTCTCTCGTAGTTTCTCATGATGAACGATCTACCTTCAAGCGATCAAGCTTCTCTAAAGGACCTGCTCTGATATCAATTGTTGGAAATAATACTGAGAGGGGGGGTGAATCAGTATTATCTAATTCTTTTAACAAATCTTCCTTATTTGTTGTTTGAATTAGTTTTGCATGTCAGTACCATAAAATAATGAGCATGAACAAAGAAAACAGATATTCACACCAAAGAACACAAGATGTAAGGTGGAAACCCAATGTGGGTGAAAACCACCTGCTGCAATATGTCTCTATCTTCTTTCAAATTAGAAACTCCTTTTACAAAGGTTTTGTACTCGTTCAGTCCTTTACTAGTACGCAGGCTGCAACCTGCAGAGAGCTACAACTCTCTCTCGTTTTCCAGTCTCTCCTGGAAGGGAGTTACAAATCCCTACTTCTTTTCTTTCAAGGACCACTTTTCATAAATTTTCAAACTGGATCCATAAACATCAAGAGATCATCAAGTACAAGTAAATCACCCAGTCAACTGCAGTAACTAGATCAACAGTAACAGTAAACTAAACCCAAAACACCTTATCAACAAAAAAAATTCAGCCAACAAAAAGACAGATACGCAGTTTTTCTTTCTCTGGTCTGCGTGCATACGCACTTCACCTTCTGCTCCCCTACGTATACCCGCAGAGACCCTTCTGTCGCACCGCTTACCCACGCATTGTTTCTTCAATCACGCTGCGTACTGTTATTGGAGGCATGCACCCACATATACTATCGCACCGCGTACTGCTACTGTAGCCACGCAACCACAGTTGCTATCACGCCGCGTACTGCTACTGTAGCCACGCACCCACTGATGCTATCGCGCCGCGTACTGCTACTGTAGCCATGCACCCACTGATGCTATCGCGTCACGTACCTACGCCCTATGGCTTCTTAAGCGTCGCGTACTTTCCCTGTGCCTACGCACCTGAACCTCTGTCGCGCTGTGTACTCACGCACTTCTCCTTCTTCTTCTCTGCGTACCCACGCACTTGCACCGTTAATCCCCTGCGTACCTCTGATTAGGGTCGAATTGGCAGTCCCCCAGTGTGCCACCGATAGTCAAATGCTCAGATCTGATCATGCACTCGAGAGATCACCATTCATAGATTTGATTTCAACTTCACTTTTATATAGATCAAGCTTTTGAAACAATTACCCAATATTTCAGATCTTAAGATATTCAATTTTGCAAAAGATACATAGCCAAGAGATCTCATTTGCTTTATATAGGCAAGCTCTTCCTAAAATCATGGATCAATACCATAGATAACCAATACAAGGGGCCCAAAAACATGGGGCTCAATAATAATAATAATATAAAGCAATACCACCGGCCAAAGCCATAGAATCAAGAATGGCGGGCTAAATACCACAGGGCAAACATAAGAAACCCCACGTGAGCACGCTTCTCTGCCTTGAAGTGAACCGGGGGTACGCACCTTCTGAATGGGTGACCTGCGTGTGCGGCCGTAGTCCCTTCACGGCGTACCTGCGGGTACGCACCTTTTGAACTATTCTCCTGCGTACTTCTTAATTTCCAACATTTTGAGAGCCTGATCAGGCATTTCCACTTGAGGGTGTTGCCATCAAGTACAACATCTGTATCATAGAGCCATACCAGAATCATAATGCCAACAAAACAAACATAAATAAACTTTATATTGAAAACAAATATAAATAAAACAAAGCATATATATGAATATCATAAAGTTAAAATGACAAACATATATTATAAAGTACATATCAATATTAAAAAGTAATACAGGATATGTCATATGGTTATAATGAAACGTAATAGTGTTAACACATATATGATGTTCAAACTTTATAATACCTCAAATGTTACATATAAACCATTGCATTTAAAAACTGAACCCTAAGTAAGGCAGAAACGCTTGTACGGGAGGATGACTCACGGCTAGAGGAAGTTGTCACCGCGAGAGTAAGCGATGGAGTCGTAGGTGTACAGGGCGGCCACCGCTTAGCCCTAGCTATAAAATCACCGAGATGGGGCTGAGAACGGGGGAGGAAAAAAAACCGAGAGTGGAGGGCAAGAGAACCAGGAAATCAGGAGTACAAACAAGAGGAATAAGATTTACCATTGGAAAAGCTTTACATCGGTCTGAGGTTTTGGGCACGGGGGTAGTGAGCTTCGGTGAGAAGCTTACTGGATTGGCTGGGAGGAATGGGTTTCCCAGTAATTGGATCAGAATAATCGCGGCGTCATCAACTACATCGGAGCAGACAGCAGTTCAGGTAGGTGTTCGAAATCCCTTACGGTTACTGTATTTTTGTTCTGCTTATCACCTTATTTCAGTTTTGGTTATTACAGATCGAGTCTACCCTCACATTGTATCAATTTCATGGTTGATATTTAAGTTTTCATTACAACGGGTCGAATTCACCTACACTACGTATCAATTTGATGGTTGATTTTTAAATTTTTGTTGCAATGTATCGAGTTGTCTTAAGCTAAGATTTTAAAATCGCTATATATTTAGCATTTAAAGAATATATTACTCTTGGGTGTTCATTTTAAAATTTTGTCATAAAAATTTTCCATAATGTCATACTTGAAATATTTTAAAAACTTTATATTTTCTTGCAGTCATAATTTTTTGTTTTAATTGCATGGTTGAAAAATTCTCAAGATTTTAATGTTTTTCTAAGCCATGATATTTTATCTTTAATGTTATAGTTGAAAACAATTACAATTTCAGGGTTTTTTAGAATCAAGATATTTTATCTTTGACATGGATGGAAATTGTTGGAATTATTAGGATTCGAGATATGATATTTTATCTTTAACATCATGTTCCAAGAATTGTTGGATTTTATTGTTTTTCAAAGAAGGGATATTTTATCTTTAATTCCATTGCTTAAAAATGTCAAAATTGTAACCCGATTTTTTTTTTGTTATCCCAGAATAAACACGTATTTTTTTAAGGGTGTTTTTTTCATCTATTTTGCAAAAAGAAAAAATGCCTTTTACTTCCATTTAAAAGAAATGTTGAAAATTTACCCTAAAAAAAAAAAAATCGTTCTCGATACACAATTTTCATTTTTGGGTTGTTTTTTCATGTTTTTTTGGGGTTTTTGGGCTAGAGTACCTGTTTTGAGGTAACAGTGCCCATTTAATTGGTAACTATGTTGCACTATGGATAAATTCGTCATCCGCAAATTTATTCCGCACATCTCTTCGATTGGTGTTTTAACAATGACAGTTAGATAGGTATTATTACTACATTTATCTCTTATTATTTCATTTTAAATTATTTTCCACTTAAAAATTTTATGGATTTAGTTATGTGGGAGAGCAGTTGCATAGAGTTGTGACTCTGTTTGGAATGAAGTATATGCGAAGGATGGGGTATGTGCACGAAAACGAGGGTGTAGATGAAACTTTACTCCACACTGGACGAAATTAATTTAACTAGGAGCTGAAAATTTAATTCATAATTTTTGGTGGATCAACATGGGATGTGTGATTTTCAAAACTAGAAACAATAGATTACAACATTAGATAAATTTTGAGGTGGAAGATGGGTTTCCTAATGATATTATAAAATAATAATGGAAATAATAAAATCACATTAGTTACATCATGAAATTTTAGAGGGAGCACTCAAATTTCCGTACGATTTTACTCAAATTTCGAGCAGGAGCACTCATTGGATGAATAATTTAATTCTTCATCCAAGGAATACCCATGTTGCATAGTTTTGATGGACCCTACTATACGAAAAATAAGAAATACTTGAAAAAATGTGATTGCAATCATGTGTTTCATGTATTTCTCATTTTTCATGTAAAAAAGTTGATGAAAAGTATGCAACATGGGTACTCCTTGGATGAGGAATTAAATTATGCATTCAATGAGTGCTTCTGCTCGAAATTTGAGTAAAATAGTAGGGAGATAAGTTAAACATATGAGTTGAAAAAAAAAAAAAAAAAAATTACTCCAAAAATGGCGAATTATCCCCCATAGTTGACATCATCATCTTGAATCTTATTGGTTCTTATAAAGTTGGTTTTGGTTGTACATTTTTGTTTTCAGTCCCATTTTTTCCTCAAAATTTCTCTAATAACTAGAAAAGTTTATCTATAGAAATAAAACTAACACTAGGAGATTGGAAGCACCGACAGATTCCCTTCAAATGTCAATATTGTCATGAGTATGGTCACTTTGCTCGTGAGTATCATAAGATTCCAAGAAACAAAGGACCAGATCCATTTTCCCCTCTAAGGAGCAGTGGCAAACACAAAAGAAAGGTGGGAAAGGAAAAAATGCATTTGCAAAACCCTAACGCAAACAAGGCAATAATGCAGCTACAACTTCTTCAAATACTTTCAACGTTTTAATAAATCGGAATGAAAAATGAATAGTTCAACCAATCATTGTGGAAGATATATAACATTTAACATTCAATCGTTGTTTCTTCATCTATATAACATTTAAGGGTGAATATATCAAAATGGCACCAAATGCCATACAAACCAACCTTGATCAATCTGAACTCCGATGGATCTACCAAGTGTCGAGAGGGATCAAATATTTTCACTCTAAAAGAGAATTGCACCTCAAGGGATTTGATCCCTCTCAATGTTTGATAGATCTGGATTCAAGATGGATCTAGGCTAGTTTATAAAAAAAAATAAGAATGTTAGTTTTTAGTTTTACCATAAATACATAAACACAATAAAAAAATATAACATAATATATGAGGCTCTAAATGGCCTCTAAAGTCCAAAAACAATGCTACAAGTTGTTGGGCCACCAGCATACTACAAATCACTAACCTACACGATCACTCATCCAGCTCATTGTTGATTCACCACTACTAGAAATGAGATCATCAACAAGAGCAACATGAACATCATCTAAGCTCAAAGTCTTTAGACTCGAATTCCTCAACCTTATAATATGGTAGAAATTGAAAAGCTTAGCATGCCTAACCAATGATTTTGGATTGAATGATGGGTTCGTCTCCTCAACCTTATAATACGGTATAAAAAGCTTAACAAGCCTACCCAATTATTTTGGTTTGATTGAAGGGTACATTTTTGTTATTTCCATGGAAAAGGAGTTCAACAACCAATAGCACCAACATCAAAGGAATTCAACAATCAATACTACCAACATCAAGGTACATAAGGGGCTTTATGCTCTCGATTAAATGTCAATCCCATATCATCAAACACAATAGAATTCAATGAAAATTTTGTAATCCTACCAATCCTAAAATCCTAAAAATTGTTAAGTCTAATGAATTTTGAACGCAATATGAAATTCTAATTTCTCCATATGAGGCCCGATAAGGTTGGAACAACTCTCAAACATCCTACAACAATTAATATTAGTGTTCAAAATTTAAGAATTTAATAGTACCATTGGTTTCCAGTGTTGTTAGGGTTGAGTTAGATTTGTTTATTAGATTTAGGGTTTAAGAGGGGGAAGGTTGGTTTTATAACAAGGGATGTTGTCTTGAAAGGAAAACAGCCTCTGGCTTCTTCCAGAAACCACATGGAACACTACCACTATGGGCCCCAACTCCCCTCTGCCCTCCCAGCACATGTGAGATCTAACCAACCAGTTAGGGTTGGAAATGGTTAGTTAAGTACCAAACCGGCCCCCTAATCGGAATTTCTACTAGTTTATACCAACGCCTGTCTCATTAGTCCGATCAACTAGTTACCAATTCCATTGTTTGCTAGTTCAAACCACCTAGATTTTAATACTTTGCTTGAAAAAAGTGAGGCTTATAGAAACTATCTACAAATACCAAGGCTTATGGAATTTGTCTTCTAGTGGATAGCTTGAAGAGAATCAAATAAAGCTTATCTTGACTGCTAACAAACCTTCAAAAAGAAAAAGTCTCCTTTCAATTACAGATCCAACGTTTGACCAATCAAGTTGTCTCTCGTTGTGTCATTTGTCTAAACCAGTGAAACAGGACTCGTCGAGCAGTCGCAAGTAATTATGAATCGCACACTGCTCACCTGCGAAAAGATTTGAGCCAAGACTTTGTGAGTCAAACTCGCGTTGACTGAATTTAACTCATGGTTAATGAAAGTTTGACTCGTGAGTCACCAATTATTATCGATTCCACTAATTCTTCCAATTCAATCCAACTAACTCGGTGAGCATGGGACAAGTTTTCACGGGTTTAGGTTTCTAAACACCTATTGTTATTTCAAATGTTCTAAACTTCACATATCGCGCAACTGCTTTCTAGTGAGCCTCACATAGTCAACTCCATTCGATACCATAGGCGTATCCGCCATCGTTGACTCCAGTCATCCATTAGACAGTTGGTTCATCACACAACCGACTCTAGCAATCGGTTCATCACACAGTCGACTCCAACCATCAGTTCATCACAAAGTCCATATCATGCAATTACCACTTTCCAATGAGACCAATTACACAGTGGACTCCAACTGATTTCCAATGAGATCAATTACATAGTTGACTCCAACCACTTTCTAGTGAGACGAGGTATCATGGTTTACTTGGTATTGTGATTCATAGTTTATTTAAATTTTATTTTATTTATTTTGGTATCGTGGTTCGTGATTCATGGTAGACAAACCGCTTCAGGAGCCTGAATTGGATGAGCCCATTTAGCAACCAAACTCATATTTCCCTCATAAGAAGAGGGAACCTTCTGTGGTAATTGTTTGAATCAATCTAATGAAAGGCAGTTAGACGTACTTATAGTGATCTAGTAATAATGGTATTCAATAATTCAACAAAATAAAAGCATTTTTAAATAAATAAACAATAGTCATTAGAATTTCAGAAGGTTTAGTCTCAGAAGAAAAAATAATCATTTTTGTGAAGTTATATATGCCATTTTTTATTTTAATTTATTATTGTCTCTTACAGGAGCCAAATTGAATAGAAGGAATGACTCCAAATCTTAACAGAAGCCACAATTTAAACACAAGTCCAAAACAACAACAATGTCAAGGGAGAAAGACTTTTCTTGGGCTTATTGTGACAAGATTCTCGGAGACCGTAGGCTCCTTTGTAAATTTTGCAAAGCGCAATGTAGTTGAGGCATTTATAGATTAAAGTACCACCTTGCATAGATACTCAACCACGATATAGGTCTCTACAACAAGGCTAACGAAAATGTTAAACACTAAGCAACTTTGGCCCTTGATATGTTGATTCAACATAATGCCAATAAAGCAAAGCAAAATAAAGAATAGGAACTCTTGGAGCTGACTATTCCTCTTCTCATACCCCCTTGTCATCTCACTTTTTTGTACCCTCAATGTCATTCCCAAGTTTTCCGCACATGCCTCCAAGTCCAAGATAAACTCAAGGCCAAATGAATTCTCATGCATTCAACACTGGAGAGGAAACATAAACACTTTTTTTGTTCCCCGCACAAAACCTGGTTCCCAACCTACCTTGGATGCCACTGGTTGGAAAAAAAATATATGTAGTCAAGAAAGGAAGGTCATTACTAACTTGTGGTAATGTTCTAATATACCTTTACACATTTCCAGAAGTACTTATTAGCGAGCTATGATTGAAGTAGTTGATGTTTCAGGTCCAAGGTTCAAAGCCCCTTCCTCAGAGAGCTTAGGATAGATTTGTTTTTAGAAAGTGTTAAAGATGACATGCTTGTGCTCTCTGAGTTTCATTCATCATGTGTAGAAGTAGGTGCACCATCATGAGTTATGGATGGATAGATCAGAGGAATAAAACTTTAATAAATTTCCTTATATCTATTGAAGAATCTAGGGCAAATGTAGTTAATGTGATTCTTCTTAGCATGATAACTATTTGAGAGGTGTGTTTCGATTTTCCTTCTTATTCTAATCTTCATTGATTATTATTAGAGTGTGTCTTCGTTAATTCATCAAATAGCTACCAAAATAAAGACACAAGAACATAAGATGTTGGCATCCTTCCAAGGCCAAAACCTCTCCCTCTTGGAGAGGAAAACCCACATAAAATTCTTCTTAAAGAGATTCCAATTGACGAATACTAAGACCATGACCCTTGACCTACTAGGCCACTCCAAGACCAAGATGCCAATCCTCTTCTTCATCAATGCTGAGATCATCATCAATGTTGCTCCATCACCGAGGTCTTCATCAATGAGATCTTCATATTGAACTATGTATATGAGAGTTGCATGTAGATTCACTGAGTTCATGACCTTTATATCTTCATCAAGAATGAGATTGTGACTGCACCTTAATGAATGTTGAGATAGTGTATTACTATGAGTTCCTTCCGTCATGTCGAGACAATGTGTTACTATGAGATCCTTCCATCATGCCAAGGCAGTGTGTGGTATAGTAACATTCCTAAGATCATCCTTACTACAGGTATGACAGTATTGAGATCTGTACCGAGGAGACTATGTTCTTCTTGACACCTAATCATTCTTATGCCGAGAGTATCTCACTGTATTACCCATCCGAAATCACAGTGAGACTTCTCCATCTATGGTCCTGGAGTATGGTCTTAATCCTAGATTCCTGCACTTCCAAGATTTCTGAGCTTCTTTGATGACCCTACATGCCTACTTATAGTGGTTATGTCTCCATAAAGAAGCTGACATGTCCACTGAACCGATGTGTCACCTTTTATGAGCCGACTTGATAGTTATATATGTATTGAGGCCGACATAATTGTTCTTCTTCATCTTTTAGCTTGCAAACTTCTTTTTGTGCTTGTCTTGGTGGATTGTGCTTATCTTGGAGGGTTGTTTAGACTAGTATACATTTACACATAGGATCAAGAAGAGCTCCTTATACATGACTTTGACTCTTTGGCTTTCCTAGACCTATGAAATGAGCAAGAAACTCGTTCTTATAATTTACAAAAATAATATTTCTTTTTCTTGACAAGTACAAAGATCAAAATTACATTTGTAAATACCGAACATAGTTATACTTTCTTCAACGCTCCCTCTTAACTAGGGAGGTATTTATAATGGTACTTAGTCATTCTCAATTTGAAGAATTTCTCATAAGAAGAATCAAATTGGTAACCCATCTGTATAGCATCATAGTAACCAACATTGTTTCCATAGCAAGGCCTTGATTGATAGCTCTATCTCTCATTAGACCAGAGCATAATGTTGGTGAGACCACGGATTATAGACACTTTCATTATTGTCCCTCAAGGTACATACCCACTTAGGTGTTCACTAAGTATGACTTTCTAAGACTATTCTTATCTTCAGTTCCCAACTCTCAAAGAATATCGATCCTCTTCCCTACTCTTATCTTGGATGCCCTACACATCGTCAAAGAGCATCATATGCCAAATGATTACCACATCCTCCATTCTTTCTTCCAAAGTGAAGACAAGAATGTTGTGTCTATCTTTCCCTCTTAACTAGGGAGGATATGCCCATTCCTATAAAGGAATGTACCCAAGTTCCCTCTGACCAGGAACTTGCCCAAGCTTCCCCTCAATTAGGGACTTGTTAGAGCTCCCTCTTAACTAGGGACTCCTTTTCATCGGCAGCTTCTTCTTCATGGGTCCTTCAACTACTTGATCAATTTCCTTGATGTCATGAAATTCAGTCGAGCTTCTTCCTTGTAGGGCATTAGCCATCAATGACTTTCCTTCTTAGTTCGTCATGTCATTCCTTTCTCCATGGAAAGTGGCCTTCTTGGTACATATCTAGAACCTTTATCATATGGCCACTTCTTCCTTATCATGTTTCTTTCAGGAATTTTCATCCTCTACATGAATGATAGTTGTACTTGTACTTATAACTCTTGTGCTAGTATCCCTACATGAACTCATCCATATATTATTCTAGAAATCAAAACATAACATTAAATCAAATTGTACCTTTCAAGATGGCTCTTCATCATGACATGTTTCTGTAGGTATCAACATCCTGTATACATGTTGACACATCTCCCAAAGATATACATAGTCAAGGGTCTCCATCTTTTTCAAGCTTCCATCAGAGTCTTCATATCTTTTCAGGAGATTTCCTAGTCAAATCTTCTTGGTCTTTCGAATGTTGATTGCCTTCATCAGGGTTGTATCTCTCACAATCTCTTCCTTCATCACACATTCCATTCCCAAGAGCTTTCAATCAGAGTTTCTTCATTGTGGTCAATGACCTCATACCTCAGATGAGGACATATTATTTTGATTTCATCTAGTGTGACGTATGCCTTCCTGCATCATTTCAAAAGAGGAGATCATTTTTCTCTTTATCATGTTTCTCAAGATAGAAATAATGATCCATGTTACCTGCAACCATACGACATGACATTATAATATTAAACACAAGCATACATACTTCATTTTACCTTTAGGTCATCTAGGCTTCTTCCAACAGCGTCCTTGATTGAAAGGATCTTCAATCCCTTGATCTGCTTCATTTTTTATGTCATCACACCATCATCCCATGAATTCCACAAGTTGGAGTTCTTGATGAAACACTTTCTTCCTCTCTATATTAGTGAACCCTTCGATGAGGATTCCATCAGAGAATATTGAGGATCTTATATATCCCCATTTGGTAGATGTTTCCTTTTTGTTTGATGAGCCTTGTCCTAGATGAATTCATCCTTTTCTTCAATGTCCAATGAGGTTCCCAAGAGCTATATCCTTCATGTTTGTTTTCCATGGATTTTGTCATTCATGATTCCCATGGTGATGTCCCGAACTCTTGTTTCTAATGCTTCCATGATGCCATGATGCATCTTATTATCATGGTCATATATGTAACTAAAGATTTAGGAGCTTATGATAGGACCTTTTCGTGAGGGATACCATCCCAATCATGGTAGAGATCTATTACTCCCTCTTTCCTTTGTCTTTCTCTTCAGCGTCCTCCAGCTTTTCGATGATATGAGCTTTATTTTTATGAACTTTCCATAGCATTGTTCTGTCTTGTTTGAGGACCATTAACCTTCAACACTTTTTCCATCAACTTTTCTTTCTCTATCTAGCATAGAGACCACAAATTGTTGAATGAGGTAACCTTCTGGAGATATCCTACAACCTTTGATACCTTTACTTTCATGTAGATCACATTTTATGTAACCTTATTCATTGCACCTTCAGAGAATGAGTTTATCATATACATTTCTTTGATGTCTCCAATGTTGCTATATGAGGGGATCTTTCATAGGTATCCCTTTCTATGAATTCAAAGGAGACCTTTTGATATGTTCAACGACTTCAGCTCCTTAGAGGACTATGTCCATCCTCCTTCTTCATGCAAGAAATATTGATGACCCATCCAACCTATAGATATTCTTGCAATCATGAAGTCATTTAACCAAACTTGATTATAGAATGAAAATATACTTACCTCTCACGTGGAGATGAAATCTTCACCTTGATGCTTTCTTGAATGATCTCCAAAAAAAAAATGGTTTTTACTTCCATTTTAAAAAAATGTTGAAAATTTACCCTAAAAAAAAACATCATTCTGGAATACACAATTTTCATTTTTGGGTTGTTTTTTCATGTTTTTTTGGGGGTTTTTCAGCTAGAGTAACCGTTTTGAGGTAATAGTTCTCTTTTTATCAGTAACTATGTTGCACTCCATATAAATTTGTCATCTGCACATCTCTTCGGTTGGTACTCTAACAATGACATTTAGATAGGTATTTCTATTGCATTTATCTCTTATTATTTCATTTTAAATTATTTTCCACTTAAAAATTTTACAGATTTAGTTATGTGGGAGAACAGTTGCATAGAGTTGTGAATCTGTTTGGGATGAAGGATGTGTGGAGGATGGGGTATGTGCGCGAAAACGAAGGTGCAGATGAAACTTTATTCCACACTAGATGAAATTAATTTAACTAGGAGCTGAAAATTTAATTTGTAATTTTTGGTGGATCAACAAGGGATGTGTGGTTTTCAGAACTAGAAACAATAGCTTACAACATTAGAGAAATTTTGAGGCGTAAAATGGGTCTCCTAAATTTTGGTGGAAAAAATGATATATATATATATATATATATATATAATATATATATATATATATATATATATATATATATATATAATATATATTATATATATATAATATATATATATATATATATTTATATTTATATTTATATTTCAACTTATTTTTCATACGGTTTTACTCAATTTTCGAGTAGGAGGACTCGTTGGATGAAGAATTTAATTCTTCATCCAAGGAATACCCATGTTGCATAGTTTTGATGGACCCTAGTACACAAAAAATGAAAAATACATGAAAAAATGTGATTGCAATCATGTGTTTCATGTATTTCTCATTTTTCATGTAAAAGTATTGATCAAAAGTATGCAACATGGGTACTCCTTGGATGAGGAATTAAATTATGCATTCAATGAGTGTTTCTGCTCGGAATTTGAATAAAATACTAGGGAGATAAGTTGAAAATACGAGTTGAAAAAATATCTTTTTTTTTACTCCAAAAAAGGTAAATTATCCCCCATAGTTGACATCATCATCTTGAATCTTATTGGTTCTTATAAAGTTAGTTTTGGTTGCACAATTTTTTTTCAGGCCCATTTTTACCTCAAAATTTCTCTAATAACTAAAAAGGTTTATCTGTAGAAATAAAACTAACACTATGAGATTGGAAGCACCGACAGATTCCCTTCAAATGTCAATATTGTCATGAGTATGGTCAGTTTTCTCGTGATTATCATAAGATTCCAAGCAACAACGGACCACATCCATCTGCCCCTCTAATGAGCAGTGACGAACACAAAAGAAAGGTGGGAAAGGAAAGAAATGCATCTACAAAACCCTAACCCAAACAAGGCAATAATGTGGCTTCAACTTCTTTAAATACTTTCAACATTTTAAGAAATCAAAGTGAAGAAGGAATAGTTCAACCAATCCTTGTGTAAGATATATAACATTTAACATTCAATCGTTGTTTCTTCATCTATATAATATTTAAGGGTGAATATATCAAAATGGCACCGAGTGTCATACAAACCAACCTTGATCAATCTGAACTCCGATGGATCTACCAAGTGTCGAGAGGGATCAAATATTTTTGCACTCTAAAAGAGCTTTGCACCTCAAGGGATTTGATCCCTCTCAATGTTTGGTAGATCTGGAGTCAAGATGGATCTAGGCTAGTTTATACAATAAAAAAATAAGATTGTTAGTTTTTAGTTTTACCATAAATACATAAACACAATAAAAAAAGATAACATAATATATGAGGCTCTAAATGACCTGTAAAGTCCAAAAACAATCCTACAAGTTGTTGGGCCACTAGCATACTACAAATCACTAACCAACACAATCATTCATCCAACTCATTGTTCATTCACCACTACTAGAAATGAGATCATCAACAAGAACAACATGAACATCATCTAAGCTCAAAGTCTTTAGACTCGAATTCCTCAACCTTATAATATGGTAGAAATTGAAACGCTTAGCATGCCTAACCAATGTTTTTAGATTGAGTGATGGGTTCGTCTCCTCAACCTTATAATACGATATAAAAAGCTTAACAAGCCTACCCAATTATTTTGGTTTGATTGAAGGGTACATTTTTGTTATTTCCATGGCAAAGGAGTTCAACAACCAATAACACCAACATCAAAGGAATTCAACAATCAATACCACCAACATCAAGGTACATAAGGGGCTTTATGGTCTCAAATTAATGTCAATCCCATATCAAAATTTAAGAATTTAATAGTACCATTGGTTTCCAGCATTACTAGGATCGAGTTAGATTTTTTTATTAAGATTAGGGTTTAAGAGAGGGACAGTTGGTTTTATAGCAAGGGATGTTGTCTTGAGAGGGAAACAATCTCTGGCCTCTTCCAGAAACCACATGGAACACTACCACTATGGGCCCCAACCCCCAACCCGCCTCCCCCCCTGGCACATGTGAGATCTAACTAACCAGTTAGGGTTGGAAATGGTCAGTTAAGTACCAAACCAGCGCTCTAATTTGGTTTTCTACTAGTTTATACCAACGCATGTCTGACTAGTCTAGTCAACTAGTTACCAGTTCCACTGTTTGTTGGTTCAAACCACCCAGATTATAAAAAATTTCCTGAAAAAAGTGGGGCTTATGGAAACTGTCTACAAATACCAAGGCTTATGGAAATTGTCTTCCAGTGGATAGCTTGAAGAGAATCATATAAAGCTAATCTTGCCTGCGAACAAACCTTCAATAAGAAAAAGTCTCCTTTTAGTTACAAATCCACCATTTCACCAATCAAGTTGTCTCTCATTGCATCATTTGTCGAAACCAATGAAACAGGACTCGTCGAGCAATCGCGAGTAATTGCGAGTCATGCTCTGCTCACCTGCCAAAAGATTCGAGTCAAGACTTTGCGAGTCAAACTCGTGTTGACCAAATTTGACTCGCAGTTAATGCAAGTTTGACTCACGAGTCACCAATTATTATCGATTCCATTGATTCTTCCAGTTCAATCCGATTGACTCGATGAGCATGGGATGAGTTTTCACGGGTTTATGTTTTTAAACACCTATTGTTATTTCAAATGTTCTGAACTTCACATATCGCGCAACAACTTTCTAGTGAGCCTAACACAGTCGACTCCAGTCGATACCATAGCCGCAACCCACCGCAATCGACTCCAGCCATCGGTTCATCACAGAGTTCATATCATGTAGCCACTTTCCAGTGAGAGAAATTACGCAGTGGACTCCAGATGCTTTCTAGTGAGAGCAATTACATAGTGGACTCCAACCGCTTTCCAATGAGAGCAATTACACACTTGACTCCAATCGCTTTCCAGTGAGACAAGGTATCGTGGTTTACTTGGTATTGTGATTTGCGGTTTATTTAAATTTATTTTATTTATTTTGGTATCGTGATTCGTGATTCATGGTAGACAACCCGATTCAGGAGCCTGAATTGGATGAGCCCATTTAGCAACGAGACTCATATTTCCTTCATAAGAAAACTAGATGCATTAGGTTAAGAAGAGGGAACCTTCTGTGGTAATTTTTCGAATCAATATTATGAAAGGCAATTAGACATATTTATAGTGATCTAGTAATAATAGTATTCAATAATTCAACAAAATGAAACAATTTTTAAATTCATAAACAGTAGACATCAGAAGTTTAGAAGGTTTACTCCCGGAAGAAACAATAATAATTTTTGCGAAGTTATATATGCCATTTTTTATTTTAATTTTTTATTGTCTTTTACAGGAGCCAAATTAAATAGAAGGAACTACTCCAAATATTAACAGAAGCGACAATTTAAACACAAGTCCAAAACAACAACAATGTCAAGGGCGAAAGACTTTTCTTGGGCTTATTGTGACAAGATTCTCGAAGACCCTAGGCTCCTTTGTAAATTTTGCAAAGCACAATGTAGTTGAAGCATTTATAGATTAAAGTACCACCTTGCACAAATACTTGGCCATGATATAGGTCTCTACAACAAAGTTGACGAAAATGTCAAACAATAAGCAAATTTGGCCCTTGATATGTTGATTCAACATAATGCTAAGAAAGCAAAGAAACATAAAGAAATAGGAACTCTTGGAGTTGACTATTCTTCTTCTCATGCCCCCTTGTCATCTCACTTTGTTGAATCCTCAATGTCATTCCCAGGTTTTCCACACATGCCTCCAAGTCCAAGATAAAATCATGGCCAAATGAATTCTCATGCATTCAACACTGGAGGGGAAACATAAACATTTTTTTGATCTGCGCACAAAACCTGGTTCCCAACCTACCTTGGATGCCACTGGTTGGAAAAAAAATATCTATAGTCAAGCAAGGAAGCTCATTACTAACTTTTGGTATTATTTTGATATACCTTTCCACTGTACCAAAAGTACTTATTGGTGAGCTATGATTGATGTAGTTGATGTTGCAGGTCCAGGGCTCAAAGCCCCTTCCTCAGAGAGCCTTAGGACATATTTGTTGTTAGAAAGTGTTGAAGATGACATGCTTGTGCTCTTTGAGTTTCATTCATCATGGGTAGAAGTAGGGTGCACCATCATGAGTGATGTATGGACAAATCAGAGGAATAAAACTTTAATAAATTTCCTTGTATCTGTTGAAGAATTTAGGGCAAATGTAGTTAATGTGATTTTTCTTAGCATGATAACTATTTGTGAGGTGTTTTTTTATTTTCTTTCTTATTCTAATCTTCACTAATTATTATTAGAGTGTGTATTCATTAGTTCATCAAATAGCTACCAAAATAAAGAGACAAGAACATAAGATGTTGGCATATTTCCAAGGCCAAAACCTCTCCCTCTTGGAGACTCACATAAAATTCTTCTTATAAAGATTCCAATTAACGAATACCAAGACCATGACCCTTGACCTACTAGGCCACTCCAAGACCAAGACGCCAATCCTCTTCTTCATCAATGTTGAGATCATCATCATTGCCAAAACCTCTCCCTCTTGGAGAGGAAAACCCACATAAAATTCTTCATATAGAGATTCTAATTGACAAATACTAAGTGTAACAACCAAAATAAATATCTAATTAACTTATTAACATTAAATGTAAATCAGAGTGGCACTTACCTAGCCAAATAAACATGTAATTAATTAACTAAATTCAACTATGAATAGTGCTTACCTGTGGTAGAAGTAAGCTTACCGCAACAAGGTTTTGGGGACGACTCTCCACCCAACCGTAGGCTCAATTGCACAAGAATTTGCTACAACTGGCCACCCCCGAGCCCTCAATCAACGTACTACTATGACTCCTAAGTCTTAGAACACCATTCTCCCAAGAGAATGAAAAGATAGAATCTCGGAATGATGGAATGCAGAAATGCCTCTCATCTTCCTCACCATCTATTAAATAGAACAAACATTTGATGGGAACCACATGCACACACTCCATGTGTCTACATGCCACTTGATTTTCTAGCTTTCTTGTTTTATTTCTTTACTTTTCTTTTGATTTTTAGCTTTCTTGTTTTATTTTCTTCTTTTTGATAGCTTTACTGATTTTTTTAGTGCTTTCTTTGTTTTATTTCTATTTATTCTTATTTAGAGTTTTAGTATTTCTTGTATATTTTTAAATATCATTTATTATTTAATGATTTTACTTTATTATTTATTATGAAGTGATTTATTATTATATGTTATTATTATTATTATTATTTATTTTGTATTATTTATCATTATTATTATTTATTTTTATTTTTATTTTTATTATTAACGGGAGGGATATTACATACTCTCCCACTTTAAGGGAACTTCGTCCCGAAGTTATGTTGAATTATGTATCATTTATTATTTATTATTATTTATTATTTACTTCATGTTGCCAACACCCTTTGCTGAGCTAGTATAACCAGCAGGCATCAAAAGTCCCCAACACCCCGAGAAATCTCAAGGAATCTCTGTCCTTTTTCCCACTTTCGGCACTAGGCTAAGCCTGACCCAGTCTGTATCCTAGTCGAAGGCTGGCCCCAAGGCTCGCGCCTAACTCAGACCTCATCTGCCCCAATGCAGGCATCCGGTCTCGTACTCAATGACCCCGGGCATCTCGCAAGGCTGGCCCACTCCCTCCACAACTACTAAGGCGCATAGCCCCAGGCATCGAAGTCCTTTACATCCCTTCCAGACTTCGGCATCCCAATCCAATAACAGGCACCTAGCCTGGAACATCATGCACTTGGCCTCCTCAAGATGGTCCCATAGCTCTTCAAGAGCTACCCATCAAGAGCTATACACAAGACAAAGGAACCACTGGCATATGTAGTGTTGATTGAGTTTTGTCCCCAGCCCATATGGTGTTACATATTCTCCCTCGTGCGTATGGGCTCGCATGAGATCATCAAATAAACCGACCCTCTCGGCCCATTTGTGGAGTCTTGTGAATCATCACATCTCCACATGCATCTAATGCATTAACCATACCCTCATAGTATCATAGGAAATAATCCACATGCCAACTCTTGCATGTCATCATGAGAACGTTCATCTTTGTCAATCACAACATTATGAATAATAAGGAACTGCATGCTCATGCATGTCATAGATTTGTATGGAACTATTGCATGCTTCAGTTATACTATCAACATAATTAGATTTAAGACATATCATGACTTCTCATAAATGAACCACATGTCAATAATCCTCATATTATAACATCATAATTCCTATGCCACGTTATGCATATGCTATCCATCACGAGTATTGAACATTAAATACCTATCATCACTTAGTAAATGAATGTGTCAATATACCTTGACATAATGTCATAATACTTATGCATATCGCTATTATCATATGGATACATTATCACGATAAGAACCATATGTAAATCATTATCTTCCTACCATGAAACATCGTCAATATGTTTTCATCAAGTTTTCAATTATTTTTCAATAATCATTTCAACTTCTTTCTACTAGGTAATTGATCATTTACACCAACAGTATAATCATCTAAGTATATCATTAAATTTCACATGAGCCTCATCATCTTGAGTCTTAATCTCTCGTCATATATTCTTCCTTCCCCAAGGAAATTCTGGTGAATTTCTTTGTTTAAGATATTTGTAATATCCCTCCCTTAATAATAAATAATAAATAATAAGAACTAATAAAAATAATACAAAAAAATAACATTAATATAATAATAATAATAATAATATAGTAAAAAACACTTATTTATAATAATATAAAATAAAATAAACCCATAAAAGTAATAATAAATAAGAATAATACAAATAAATAAAATATAATAGTAATAAATAAAAAGTACTAAAAAATAAATAAATAAAAAATAATAAAAAAAAAAGAGTATATACCACAATAACAAATAATAAAATCATAAATAAGAAAATTATCAAATTAGCATGCCGCAACATGGAGGGTGGGCATGTGAATGCAGACACATGGATGTGTGCATGTGGTTTCCCATCCAATGTTTTTCTATTTAAGGAATGATAAGGAGGATGGAGGGGTTTTTTCATCATTGGGTTCTGTTTCATCTCTGGAAGAGTATTGAGACTTAGGAATACTGGCAGTATCGTTGATTGAGGCTCAGGTGGCCAGTTGTAGCGAATCCTACACAATTGAGCCTACGGTTGGGAGGAGAGTCGTCCCCAAAACCATGTTGCGGTAAGCCTACTTCATGCAGGTAAGCTCAGATAAGCACTCTTCATTGTTTAAATTTAATGTTAATAAGTTAATTAGATGTTGATTTTGGGCTGTTACATATGGTCTCAGAGCAGGACACCTAGGACCTTTGGGCATTTTATGTAGAAAATTTTGATTATTTCTTGACATTTACTACTTTCATTCAAGATGTATTAATTTGTTTATATATTAAGTTTTTCTATTATTAAAAACACTTAACTGGTAATTTTCTTGCCGGTGAAGAAGGATGTTGTATCGTTTATGGTTTATGTTGTATCGTTTGAGGCTTGTCCTAAGGCCTCCATTTGAATTTCATTTAAATTTTAAAATTATTTTTGTGTGCTCGTTAGCTTTCATTAGCTCAGACAGAAACACACACTCCAAATGAAGACAAGGAAATGATATGTAGAATACTGAATGAAGGTTCAAATTCATCTCCGCTCAAGATTTGTTCAATGTATTTCCAAAAATTATGCACTTGCGGCATGTTTGTAACGTTTCAGGTAATCTGACAGAAGAATTTAGTGATATTTATAATTTATTTCAAAATTCCTAGAAATAGTCTAAATTTATATGCGATGACGGTGTGCTTTTGGAAATAAATAAAATAGTGACTCGTGACGTGGAAATTTGGGATCGTTATTGTAGAAAGTAACAATTTTAGTTGAAATTTTAACTCTTTGGTGAGCTATCTGAATTTTTATTTCCTGGGATTTTCAGAAATATTACTGTTTATCAGGAAAGAACTTCAACACATATTATTATAACTGTAAAGTTTTATTTCAGTTTGCATATTTCATATTTTATAAAATATTGGAGCAAAATTTAGTGATATTTATAATTTATTTCAAAATTCCTGGAAATAGTTTAAATTTGTATGTGACAACGGTTGCTTTTGGAAATGGACAGAATAGTGACTCATTACCTGGTAATTTCAAAGGGTTATTGTAGATACCACTAACCTTTGTGTTGCAGGGAGATCTGAACATCCTTGAGAGTTTTTGTCAATTTCCTTGATTCTTGGGTGAAACTTGATTCCCCTGGCCGCAAGCTTCTAAGGCTTTAATCTCGTCTTCCGGATTTTTGCTAACATTCATAATCTCTACAGGGGTTTTTCAACGAATTTTTGGAAGGACGCGGACCTTGCAAGCCTCTAAACCCTAGTTCCATATTTATTTCAGGTTGTGGTCTTGCAGGGCTTATATTTTGTTTTCTAATACTTTATGAGCCTAGTTCAATGGATCTTGTGAGTTTGCTTCAATGAACAGGGGCACTGCCAAATCACCCCTTCAAGAGAATCCCACAAAGTTACTGGAAAGGAGGGAAGTGAATGGTAAAAGGTTAAAAATCCATATTCTATTTTGTGTGTGCCCTGAACGCGGGGTAGCCGTAACCCTATCTTTACCACAGCCTGTCTGAAAATTGTTGCAATAATGGTTGATAATATATTGGCATATGGGAGCATTGATCTATGTTTGTAGATGCATATTCATCACTGCATGAGTGATTTCAGATCTTGTCACTTGAAATTTATATGAGCTGTTAGTATGGGGTGTGCATAAGGTTGTTTACTATATGTTTGACAAAATGCTCCAACAATTTTTTGTGTCTGCACAACATTATTGATCTAAGGCATGTAAGCTGGTTATGAATTCATAATTGATAGCTGGTAAATCATTTTTGAATGCCTGGAGACAAATGTTTTCTTCTGGCACAAGGCACGCACTCTAAATCTGGGCTCATGATCTTAACAAATTTGACATCTAGTTTGCACACTAACTGTTTGATAAATTATATGAACATATTCTCTCAGTATTCTGATAACAGTTCTCAAATTCAACAAATGTATGTTGTTCCTATACGTGAAAGACCAGCATGTTAACTTCCTTTTGCATTTTTTTTATGACAGCCAACCCTGAGAATTAAAGATGTTTGCAACTTTGGGTAATTTTAATCTATATTAAGTTATTAACGACCACTCTGTCTCACTGTCTGCTTTTAACCCTTCTGAAATATCTCCCTCTCTTCATATAGTTTGACTTTAGTTTAATTTGTTTTGTGCGCTGTGGGTAAGGCTTATGAATATCGATGTTTTGTCGAGTCTGGAGGTCAAGAACAATTCGACATAACTTTCTAGTCCCTCTTCTTTCTTAATCCAAGGATCATTGTCGATTATGTGTCATGATTGATTTCCTTTACCGTGGAAACTGTCATAATCATGGTGCAGGTGTCTTGGCAATTTACACATCATTAATTTTGGTAATTCTGGCATTTATAAGCGCGTTTAAGAATTGTCTGTGAGGTCAAGGCATGAGTACCCAGGTGGTTATTTGGATTTAATTCAATTATATCCTTTCTTGTTCTTTCTTTTGGGGTTGCAATGTTCAGATGTTTTGTTTCAGAGTCGGGAAAATCTTGTTCACTTGTAGGTGCTACTTCCCCTGTTTTCTCTGGAATTTACAGGATTTTACTGTTCAGTGCCGCTATTGAAGATCGGTTGCTTTCAATGAGCGAGGTTTTAAATTTTGCTTTAGTTTCTTAAAGTTTGGTCAGATACGTTAGGTTTTGAAAGACTTCAGAACTCAATCAATTGTATTTTCAGCAGAGCACTTTTCACTTTTTTAGAAAATGTATTTAAAAGTACTTATGTTATCAGGTTCTTGCAGACATAGCTCAGGTTTGCCCAGACCCTGAACATTTACTTGCATATGTTTAAATTCTCAATTTTACTTGAGCATAGGTTTAAACTATCAAAAATGCTATTCTGTTATTGAGACTTACGTATATCTTTTTTCAATATAGGTATGTTTATGCATTTATTTGTGACTATTTAAATTTCCGGGTATTGTGAGTAATGTAAGTATAATTTTATATGGTCCATATTTTTGAGACTTCTAAATATTATTCTGAAAAATTCAAAACTTTTCCGAACCTTCCCCTCTGAAACTACTCAACTTTTCAAACCTGTTAAGTATGGCAAAGAGTACATCAAGGGCCATGGTTCCCAAAATAAGTTGCCTAGCTGAATTCACGTGGTACCTCTGTTCAACAGATTATTGTTGCAATTTGTATATTTTTGGTCCATTTACACTACAATATCATGTTCTGTATGGTTTCTTCGTTGCTGCGAAGGACACATTCATAATACACGTTAAAGTTGTCCTTTAAATTGTATACATCTTTGACTCTCCACAAATAATCTTGTTATTTCCAAAATTAATCTGTATGACATTCTAAACTAAATTACACTTTGGTCTTCAGTCAAGGTTGCAGAATTCTTTTTAAAATGTAAGCAGCCCATTTGATTTGCTTTCTGTGATGACTACTTGTCTACTGAATGTTTGAATGGATAAATCAGAAGCGATTTGTGATGAATATCGTAATTCTGTGGATTATAACCAGTTTAACTGGAAAATCTACATGTGTTTTAGATACGTTTTTTTTGCAACTTTATTTTGCCAGTGGGAAAATTTTATGAATGTCTAGTCTCGTGTCTTCTTTTGTCTTTGTGAAATCAAGGTTTGCTTTGTTATTCTTTCTATCACTGATAGATGAGCAACATGTTATACTTAGTTAAGAACTTCAGACCCTAGTGAGCAAATAAGCAGCACACTGATACTCTGAAAATTGAGGATGGGTGCTGAACAAATATAGAGCAGTTTGGAAACGGAAAGTTGTGCTTTTAACTGAGTCTTTAAGTCATTTTAGTATTATCCATTTTGCGGATTTGAACATTAAAGTTGGGGTTGTTAATGTACTAATTGGTTGATGCTTTAAGGATTATAATAAGAAGGGTTGTTGAAGCTATACGGAATCAGATTGATAATTCATATTGGCTTGTGGGAATTGGTGGATAATTACGGTTGGGAGGAGTGAAGAGTAGCCATTAGTGTTTGATTGCTCATTGTTTTGGAAGGTCTTCTCGAAGAAACAGATTTGCATTCATTAGCTAGTCCTACTGTCAAATTGCTTCTTAAATTGATATTACATAGATTTCATAGAAGTCCTAATATACAATATTTTCCACTATAATTGCAGATAATAAGGCTTTATTTTTTGCATTCACTTTGGTGCATTATGGAGACGAATGACATTTTTATGCTGTATAATTTTTCTTTTCAGGGTTAACAAATCAATGATTACTCTGCCTGTTCTTGGAAAGTATATTCTGTAAGTTGGTGTTGCTGGTTGCTATCGTACTTTGAATCTGAATTCTCTTATTTGTCCTATAGTTGTTGTTGGTCTTAGGGAATGGTAAACATCATCATCATCAGTCTGGAATTTCCTTTCCTATTCATTCAAATTTTTATATGCTTCTAAATTGCCTTCCATTCTGGCATTAGCCTTTTCATCTTCTTTAGAGCGATGTAATCTACTCTGCGATAGCTAATTATCTGCTTCACTGCCTTGGTTTTTGCATTACGCTATATGAACTTTGATTACCTTGTACGACTCTGTTCAAGTATGCAGTCATTTAGTGTCAGATTATATCATTTCCTTTGAAAGTTTTAATGTTTTGGATTGCTCAGAAGATTATTCCAATAAACTGTATTTTGTATTGGGGAGGGAACATTACTGTTTTTCGGACATTCTTTTCTTGATATTATACTATATTCAGCACATGACAAATTTTCTGGTTTTTTAAATGCTTGTTAAACTAAGCTACGTAGTTCTAATGCCTTGCTTTCGATGGAATTTTCACAAGTATGAATAACTAGTGGTAATCAGAAAATTATCCTGATAATTGTCATTAAACTTTTGACTGCGGCATGAGTGTATAATGATAAAAATTGCGTTTCTTTGATATTGGTTGGCTCATAATTGATTTGTTTGGTGAACTTGAAGAAAGATACGGTTACCCAGGTGCTTCAAATCTGTAAAAGTATCAGTGGTGTTTTGATCAAATTTATGAAGGCCTTACTGTAAATTTTACTGTATTTGTATTTCTGCAACGTAGTCTATGGTTACGAGTGATTTATAAATTTAGAGTTAGGCTGTATATCAGATCGAAGGTGTTCAGGATATCCTCTTCCTGGATATAAATGACCATGTACTACAGAAATCCTAACGAAATAATAGAGAAAACATTAACCCTCAAAATACTTCTAGCCAAGACCACGATCTGTTCCAATCACCACTTTCCCTATTACCATATTAAACCCGTCATAGATAACCTTCTTCTTAAATTGATGTTACAAAACTTGTCATTGGATCTATTGGTTATTTAATAAGGACATGCTATAGTGGTTGGGATTTGGCATCATTTTGTGTTTATGATCAACATTATGTTTTCCCATAATTCAATGTTTGTTTCAATTTAATGGGTTCCCTTCTACATGATTGTGTTGAGTAAATTTATGAGGTATGAATTCCCTTTTGTATATTAATTAAAAGCCTGTGAGTTAATTCACTACAGGGATTTGGTGTGAACGTTCATGCTGTTGGGATGCAGTTATTTTTATGTATCATTGATGGAGATAATGTGGTTGTACGATTTGCCTTATTAGTTAATTCACATTTCAAGACGGTTGACACCTGGTATATGTATTCCAGAACAAATAATATCTTTCGAATGTTTCTGAAATTTTAGACTAGTACTAAATGACATGTTTGCCCCAAACTCAAATCCCAAAGCTCGTTTTTACAGTTCACCTTGGCAAGGTGTGCCATCTTTGCAGAAAATAGTTTCCTTCCAGCGTTTGTACATGATTGAGGTGTAGTGTGAAGCATTGAAAATTGTGAATCACAAGACCATGTCATATGTTTTCCATTTTTCTAAAAGTATATTGGTCTTCAGATTTAAATTTGAAATTTTCACTGGCCGTATAATCAATAGACTACATGAAGGGCTTCACTGGTTGTTTGATTTTAGTTCTATTGGTTGCTGTGGGTTTATTTTATGTTAGGTTTGCTGTGTTTTCTTTTTATTAAAGACTGGATTTTTAGGCTGGAGCCACATATTATGCGTTAAATTATAAGTGTGCTTTTGACTTGAACTAAAGTCACTTTAACCTGGAGATGGAATAATAATATCTACTCTCACAAATTTTAGATAAATAGCATTTTTGGTAACTTAGTATATTGATGATTTTTTTTGAGAAATTTGAATTAAACCGTTAACAAACCTTCTCTTAAATCATACAAATATGAGTTTTATGGTACTATGCAGTGTTACAAATGGTTAAATTCAGAAGGAGGAAATATAAATAGGCAGATTATGGTAAATAAATATGATGAATAATGGATCTCGTGAGAAGACCTCATTTGTAGCAGTAGAAAGGTGGATGTGGCAATGGAGCAAGATTTCTCTTCGATACTAGTCTTTACTTGGTCTTTATAAGGTTGTTAGTGATGTTGGCTCACAAATATAACACTTTGTAGAAAGCTCCGAGGAACTGGTACTTCTACATCTCATGATGCCACACGTTCTTGGCTTGTATGTTTGAACATCTTTGATCATAAGTCTTCAAGTTTTGATTTTGAAAATCACTTGTTTAGATTTTGACCTTTTGAATCTTTTTACTTGCTTTCAATAAAATATGAAATGATGGATAAAGAAAGGTAATCGGTCTTCTTTCATCAAATAAATACACAAAATAATCACAAATAGTGCATGGAAAATAAATCCAAGGAAAAACAAACAAGACAAATAACTGAGGGACTTGTTGATTTAAACGAATATATCTCTTTTTTTTGGCATCTATCTTCAAGGTTCCTAACTGTATAAGAGCATTTATATGCTTGCTGAGCAATCACTATTTGCATTAGACATCTCCTAAGTTGAATGATCATTAGGATTTTCTTACTTGAAAGATAACTTTATATTGGCACTTAAGGAGATTTGAAGGTCTTCTAGATTATATTAGACATCTCCTAAGTTGAATGATCATTGGGATTTTCTTACTTGAATAAGAAACATTGGTTGCATTTTCTATTATCATTGATATCTTGAGCACCTTGGCAAAGCATTTGTCGTGTTTGGCATGTCTTGGAAAGTTAAGGGCATTGAGTAATCTTGTTAATCATTGGCTAATTGTTTGAAAGGATAAGCGCTCGAGTTATCATTGGACTTATGGTTCAGGTATTAAGTGGGTATCTACTTTCTGAATTCTAAGTTAGTGCATTATTGAGGAGAGCTTTCATCTCATGGCAATTTTATCTTGTGATTATCCTCCTATTCTTATAAATGAGATCGTCTCTTGAATATATTCTATGGCTTAGTTTTCTTCTGATGGAATTCCACTGTCCAAATGTGTTAATGGATTCTCTTATAGTGGGTTTTGAAGAAGTTGGTTTTACTGGGATAAAGATGCTTCTTGATGTCAGACAATGAGGTCTTGACGGTATATCATTTGGAGTTATGGCTCGAGCAAAGCCCAATGAGGCGGTGGAAAAAGAAATTTGGGTTGAGATGAGCTTCAACGTAGCATATCCATGCTTTTTTTTGGCTACTCAAGTTTTAAATTGGTGGTTCATTCAGTCATTCTGATAAGTAGCTTTGTAAATTACGCTGTATTCATGAACCAACATCTCGTCCTGAACAAATCCTGTTGATAACACATCTATCTCGAATTGCGCATAGCTTTCCATGGATTCAATTAATCAATGGGTGAATCTTTCTGCAGATAGATGAATCTTTTTCAGTTAGTCATACCTCCACATCTATATTTATTCCGCTATTGCGCTCAGCATTTGATAATCCATTTACATCAGTGGGGTACACTCATTTCATTGTCTATCTAGTACCGCTTTGTTTTTCAG
>APFE031228687.1:332730-343180 GCA_000404065.3 Pinus taeda | reverse complement strand
AGAGTCGTCCCCAAAACCATGTTGCGGTAAGCCTACTTCATGCAGGTAAGCTCAGGTAAGCACTCTTCATTGTTTAAATTTAATGTTAATAAGTTAATTAGATGTTGATTTTGGGCTGTTACAATATTACTAGTGATCTAATCAATATTTAAATTATCTATCTCAGAATTAAAATCTCTTGATTTTACATCCATTTACCGTTTGGCTCATTGCTTCCAATATCACTATATGCAATTGCAAATACTATTTTCATCATGATTTAACTTTATATCATGCTTAATTGATTTGCACGGGGATTTGTTGATCAATGTTGACTTATTTAACAATTAGTACTTCATCCAAAGAATTATTTTCTTATCTCATCAAGTTCATCACGTTCGTATCTTGATACCAGTTGATTGTTGTTCGTCACATTTATATCTCGATACCAGTTGATTGCTTGATCATAAAGTGACCCCTTCCTCCAGTTGGGCAAAAGACTCTTTCTTATTAAATAGTATCATTATTCAAGTTGGGCAACATTCCTTCCTATATCTTCCAAGTTTATCATTACTTGGTCATCATGTAACTTCATACATTACTCTTCCCAACTTGGGTAATACCTGAAAAATAAATTCAATAAGATATATGTAATCCGCTTATCAACATAATAAAATTCCCTGATCATACGTCTTGTTGTCCATAATTCATTCATATAGTGAGTCACCTATGGAAAACTTTACAATGTGGCTCTCCCATTAGAGGGAAAATTGTTATAGATGTTGTCATGTACACACTTATCCTTTCCAATCATTTTATCATACCATCCAAGTTCCGTAAAATTATTACCATAATTATTCAACTTCATTGGTTGATTGCCAATATTTCTTCTTTAGGTGCATCATCCTTAGATAGACCTTACAGTGATACCTTTAGAATACCAAGTTACCAAATTCTTCCATTATGTTCCAAAATAGGTTGTTTCTTCTTACTAATTTATTATCTTTGTTGTGATATTTCTTCTTTATCACCTTAAATATTTGATCCAAGCTGGCCATAATCACGTGAACTATCATCAGTTACCAAAAAATTGCAAGTTTCTTCTTTCCATTTCTCTTTAGACAACTTTAACCATTATATGCAATTAACCTTGAATTACGAACGTCATGTAACATTATACTCAACATCTGAACTTTAATCCAAATCTGTATGGTTTGCCACTGAGACTAAATATACCATCATGTAGCTTGATGATGTTCAATATACAAATGATATGAGTAGTAAATGAGCAGATACATGTAATCTGAATGGCAATTGCAATGCGAAATTAAATTTACTAGAAGATCATATTGAGAGAGTTGTCTTCTTGCAATAATGGACCAGAGAAATGCCAAGCAACTGTTATTGCTAAAGGGCAGTAATCCAACAAATAATTAGTGAATAATATGATCAACATTCACAGAATGTTATTTCTATGTTTTTAGATCAGACTGAACCATAAAATAATGAACAGATGCAGGTGAACAATGATCAACTAAAGGTAATAAGATATCAGAGTTTATCCATTGTGAATTGGAACCGATTTCACTATTTTTAGAGCACTTTAATTGGTGACAATTTCAACTTCAATTATCCAGTTACTTCAAGTGCTATTTAAACTGTGTTTGTAAAGTGAACCAGTGGTGAGTAGTTACACCAGCATGCCAGTATACCATATCAAAATTATAGGATTATATACTTTTCCAATGAATTACTGAATCATAATAAAACTATATCTTAAGTATGTGATACCATATAATGAGATTCTGATGCGAACAGAGAACCAAAGAATCTGTTGTCTATAATGATGCATGAGAAACCAATGAGGAACTAATGAATGCACCAGAATTTAAGTTATACTAACATTATTCTGCTGTCAAGAATCCGATTGTTGTAGCTTATTGCCAAGAATATATCTGTCCTTAGATACCAAATTGGATAGCTAATTAAAGCAAAATTGCAATGTGATGTGAGTCACTAGATGATCCAATCAATCCACTAAGTCACTTTTCAAATGATCACTGAATGCAAGATAAGGAGTAGGAATGATCTAGATTCAAGCTTAGTGCCAAGTGCAAAGGTAATATATCACGGTAATGTCAAGATCAGACCTATAACCTCTAAAAATATTAGATTTCTAACAGTGTAATCAAGTCACCCGCATATGCAAGCAATGAGAGCCAAACACTGTAATCAGTCACTCAATATCAAGATTCATCACTGAAGAAGCATAAAATAAGAGCCAAAAAATGTTGTGATAATTATGCAGTGAATTTTTAACCAGATATGTATTAACCATGCCAAATTTATTCACAAAGTTTTGAATATTCTTGATTCATTTCAATCTACTGTTTTATATATTTTTCCCCTACTGCTCGACATGTAATCAAACCATTGCCAACTTTGAAACTGTGTGATTGATCATGCAAATTATCAATAATCACTAATTTTGTAGGATTAAAACTTAGAGAATTGTCTCAACATAAAATCAAAATTCCAATGAGTAAAGCTTAAGAATATTAGTGGCAATATTGTTTTAAGAAGGTACTTGAATTCTGAAAGAAAATTCACCATGACTTTTGAAATGATATGTCAAGCCAATATTAAGTCTACAGATTCATAACCTTATGTGCTAGAATAAATTGAAATTATGTGTTGTAAAGTGAAATATTTTGAGTATCTGTTTAAGCAATCATAACTTATGTTAGAAGAATTAAATGGACTGCTTTTAACAAAATAAAGCATTTGAACAAATTTATTGAATGTATCTTGAGATTCTTATGGCTATTAAATGATTACCTTAAGGAAATTTAAGAAATAAAACAACCAAAGAAATATTCTACACCATAAAGAAGAGACACTGCCACCCGACCCAGAACCAGATCGGATGACTGGGAAGGTTATCCCTCCCCAACACAAAATAAAATCATTTTATTAATTATATGACCTGCCTACGAGCGCACCTGCGAAGGCAACACCATCCCTCACATTACAATAAATTTTAGGCATAATAATTTCTCGGATAAGACATAAAATTGCCTGCATAAGACATAATACATAAGATCATAAGCTTGCGGCCATGGATATGCGTGTTCCTGCAAATTCCATTGTTCCTTTCGACAACAATGTCGAAAAATCTGCACACACTATAAGGTCAACAGTACCATTTACACAATCAATAGTACCTTTTTCTCATCCAAGGTAGATAATTGTTCCTTCAACAATTCTATTTACTCATATGAAAATGAATAACAAATATCATTCACCATCCGTCAGGATCTAGACTATCTCTTCATTACACATTAAAACCAATAATCTTTATCTAACCCAAAGTTAGTAACACCAATTCATGTGTAATTTAAAATATAAATTTAATCCAATTCTCAAAAGTTAACATTAAAACTGATGTATTCCCCATAGTATTTATTTTTTTATCAATTAAATAAATATTATTTCCATGTATATATTTTTCTATATATATTATATATATCATCAATTACAGAAATGATACTTTTTAAAAAAAATTGGAACAAATAATTTTAAAAGTAATTTTTTTTAAAATAACTTATCCAATATCTCTTTGTATATTTAATTAATCAACTTAAAATAATTCAAAACTAAATTTTTATATTCCACCTTTTTATCACCATCCTATTAATCACTAAAATCTTTTCTTATTTGCACTTCATTTGAGGTAGCCTTGGATCATATTTATCGCACCATTGAAAATGAGAGCTGAGAAATCCACTTCAGATTTGAGAATTTATTAAATCACAAATTTTTACTGACAAAAATGTGATTTTTCCAATATTGGATTCTGTCAAGCTGCTCAACGGACAACACTGTTTGCTACACGATTTGATGACTCAAATTCTAAACGGTATAAAACTACATAAATGAAGCCTTAGAATTTTGTAATTTGTATGAGTTTGAATGTAGAATTGGCTGATCACCTCGTATCCGCGAATTTTATCCGATTATTTTGTCGTCTTTATAAACCCAAACACTGCATTAACCATAATGAGGTTACGCTGAGAATGATACTCGAGGGGTGTTTCCGGCATCCTACATGCTGGACCAATTAAATCCCTCCCTTTAAGGCTGACTTGGACAGCGCATCAAATTCTTTTCATATTCCAGCGTTTGTCAAGCTTTAGTTAGAGCTTATTTCCACTGATCAAAATTATGCCGATGCCGATGTATGGTTTCTCTATCACTAGAGTGCATGCGTCATTAAATTGCAGTCTTGTTGGACAATGATTGTTCTTACGCTTCCAAATTTCTACTCCAAAAAAAAAAAAAAAATTAATAAAAATTGATTACTAGAAATTGCACTTTGGATGGTAAAACTTTTTTCATATCCCACTCCATTTGCCAATCGAGAACTCAATGCTTATAATTGTCGTATTTCAAACTGATAATTTCAAAATTTCTGATAGAAAAACACCTGGAAAAAGACCATCAGATTGGTACACGATTACCCTATTTGCTATCGAATTCTTTATATATATTATATATATATATATATATATATATATATATATATTATATATATTATATATATTATTTTATTTATTTATTATTTATATATGCGGATTAAAAAAGAATTGCCTAATTGACCATACTGTCGTCCGAAAGGTGCCAACATCGTGTGTTCCAATTGGCAGAGTACATAAATATTGTTCAGGAAAAAAAAAAAAAATATCTATATATATATATATATAGCACCGATTAACATACGCTTTCATGAGTAGTCAACACGACATCGAAGATAACGAAACACGTGCCTGTCAACAATGGAAAATAATTTTGAACCTGAAAAACGTCAGAAATCACGAGCTATGAACTAAACATTCTTCTGAAACCAGTCATTCGAGACCATTGTTGCAGGGGATCGGTATACCTGTGGTTTGTTGTCTGGTAATTTCTCTGTTTTCTGTTGGGGAGGTCTTGAGTTCAAATCTGGCATATTGTTATCTCTGCCAAAGATTCTCCCAGGTCCCTGCAGTGTGTCCGAATGTTCCTGCGGGATGTATCCAGATTCACAGAATTTGTGCGTTGTAGTTTAGAGGGCTCGTGGGTGGCCAATTGTAGCAAATTCTTGCGCAATTGAACCTACGGTTGAGTGGAGAGTCGTCCCCAAAACCTTGTTGCGGTAAGCTTACTTCTACCACAGGTAAGCACTATTCATAGTTGAATTTAGTTAATTAATTACATGTTTATTTGGCTAGGTAAGTGCCACTCTGATTTACATTTAATGTTAATAAGTTAATTAGATATTTATTTTGGCTGTTACATGTGGTATCAGAGCTAGACTCAAACACCTAAGGCGTATGGGCATGTTTATGTAGAAAATTTTGATTATTTCTTGATATTTACTACTTTCATGAGAAGTGTATTACTTTGTTTATATATTAAGTTTTTCTATTATTAAATGCACTTAACTGGTCATTGCCTTGCGGGTGAAAGGGGGATGTTGTATCATTTATGGTCTCTCTGGTAACATGTTTCTCCCTCGTGCTTTCACGGATGACAAGTGTAAAACCCATGTGATTTTGCTTTTAAATGGCTTATTTAATTGGGCGTTGCCTTATCCGTGAAAGCATAGTTCCCAAGAATAAAGTAAATGGCATTCATCGATTGTCAACATTAGAAAATTATGTCAGATATGCCACAATCTCAGTCAATTTAGCGCCTTAGGGATTGTTGAAGCTTCCTAAAGCTCTTGTTGCGTTGATTTTTTTTAACTAACATATGTTAGTGATCCTATTTAAAGTATTTCAATTAGTTCGGTGAGACTTGATTAAATTTTCTCGTGAGTTACGATTGCTTTTCTTTTTCCTGGAACTTCTTGGTAATGCCCAGGCCGGCTCGTTTTATAGCTACTTCGCGCCTGTCCGCGAGTTTTCCTCTGTAAACTGTGCCGAAGCTCCCGGCACCGATTCTGTTCGATTCTGCGAAGTTCATGGTTACGGTTTCGAGTTCGACTAAGGTGAATTCCTCGGCTCTGTCACCGTGCTTGCTGCGGGTGGAGGATGTTCCACTTCGTTGCCGCCTTATTGCTCTGGAGCTCTGGCGTCTAACAGAGCCAGAGTGGAGTTGGGCAACGGTTGGCTGGACAGAGTTGTGGACTCGACCTTGGCGACCGCATGTTTTCTGCCAGATGCACCACAGCACCGCGAAGATGCCCAACAAAGTCCCTATTGCTCCCACCACAGCAAACGCCACTAACCCCCAATTTACAACTTTTTTTTTTTCCAGATGGCCCTAAAATCGCAACTGGAGAAGAGTAAGGACCCGGTATCGGCGCAGTTAAACTTGGGGGTTCTGATAAGCATGCGGAACAAACATGCCGGAAGAAAGTATGTGACTGCTGAGATTCAAGCCCAGGTCTCCACGGCCACAACGTAGAACTCTCACCATCTATTAAATAGAACAAACATTGGATGCGAACCACATGCACACACTCCATGTGTCTACATGCCACTTCATTTTTCTAGCTTTCTTGTTTTATTTATTTACTTTTCTTTGATTTTTAGCTTTCTTGTTTTATTTTCTTCTTTTTGATAACTTTACTGATTTTTTTATTGTTTTCTTTGTTTTATTTCTATTTATTCTTATTTAGAGTTTTAGTATTTCTTGTATATTTTTAAATATCATTTATTATTTAACATTTATGATTTATTTTTATTATTTTATTATGAATGATTGATTTATTTTATTATTTAATTATTATTATTTATTTTGTATTATTTATCATTATTATTATTTTTTATTTATTTTTATTTTTATTTTTATTTATTATTTTTATTATTTATTATTAAGGGGAGGGATATTACACTAAGACCATGACCCTTGACCTACTAGGCCACTCCAAGACCAAGACGCCAATCCTCTTCTTCATCAATGTTGAGATCATCATCATTGTTGCCTCATCATTGAGGTCTTCATAAATTAGATATTCATATCGAACTATGTATAGGAGAGTTGCATGTAGATTCACTAAGCTCATGACCTTTGTTTCTTCATCAAGAATGAGATTGTGATTGCACCTTAATGAATGTCGAGATAGTGTATTTCTATGAGTTCCTTCCATCATGTCGAGACAATGTGTTACTATGAGATCCTTCCATCATGTCAAGACAGTGTGTGGTATAGTAGGATTCCTAAGATCATCCTTACTACGGTTATGACAGTAATGAGATCTGTATCGAGGAATCTATGTTCTTCTTGACACCTAGTCATTCTTATGTCAAGACTATCTCACTGTATTACCCATCCGAAATCACAGTGAGACTTCTCCATCTGAGGTCCTAGGCTGTTGTCTTAATCCTAGATTCCTACACCTCCTGTACCCATCCGAGATTGCAGAAAATTCCAAGATTTCTAAGCTTTTGTGGTGACCCTACACGCCTATTTATAGTGGTTATGTCTCCATAAATAAGCTGAGATATCCACTGAACTGGTGTGTCACCTTTTATGAGCCGACTTGACAGTTATATATGTATTGAGGCCAACATAATTATTCTTCTTCATTGTTTAGCTTGCAGACTTATTTTTGTGCTTGTCTTGGAGGATTGTGCTTATCTTGGAGGGTTGTTTAGACTAGTATACATTTACACATAGGATCAAGAAGAGCTCCTTATACATGACTTTGACTCTTTGGCTTTCCTAGACCTATGCAATGAGCAAGAAACTCATTCTTATAATTTACAAAAATTATTTCTTTTTCTTGACAAGTATAAAGATCAAAATTACATTTGTAAATACCAAACCTAGTTACACTTTCTTCAACACTCCCTCTTAACTAGGGAGGTATTTATAATGGTACTTAGTCATTCTCAATTTGAAGAATTTCTCATAAGAAGAATCGGATTGGTAACCCATCTGTATAGCATCACAGTGACCAACATTGTTTCCACAGGAAGGCCTTGACTGTCAGCTCTATCTCTCATTAGATCAGAGCACAATGTTGGCGAGACTAATGATTGTACACTTTCATCATTGTCTCTCAAGGTACATACCCACCCAAGTGTTCACTGAGTATGACCTTCTAGGATTGCTTTCCTAGACCTATGAAATGAGCAAGAAACTCGCTCTTATAATTTACAAAAATATTATTTATTTTTCTTGACAAGTACAAAGATCAAAATTACATTTGTAATTACCAAACCTAATTATATTTTCTTCAACACTCCCTCTTAACTAAGGAGGTATTTATAATGGTACTTAGTCATTCTCAATTTGAAAAATTTATCATAAGAATAATCAAATTGGTAACCCATCTGTATAGCATCATAGTAACCAACATTGTTCCCACAGTAAGGCCTTGATTAACAGCTCTATCTCTCATTAGATCATAGCACAATGCTGGCAAGACTAATGATTATAGACACTTTCATCATTGTCTCTCAAGGTACATACCGACCCGGGCGTTCACTGAGTATGACCTTCTAGGACTATTCTTATCTTGGGTTCCCAACCCTCAAAGAATATTGGTTCTCTTGCCTACTCTTATCTTGGGTGCCCTACACATCCTCAAAGAGCATCAGATGCCAGATGATTACCAAATCCTCCATTCTTTCTTCCAAAGTGAAGACAAGAATGTTGTGTCTATCTTTCCCTCTTAACTAGGGAGGATATGCCCATTCCTATAAAGGAATGTACCAAGTTCCCTCTGACTAGGAACTTGCCCAAGCTCCCTCTCAATTAGGGACTTGTTAGAGCTCCCTCTTAACTGGGCACTCTCTTTTTTATCAGCAGCTTCCTCTTCGTGTGTCCTTCATCTGCTTGATCAATTTCCCTGATTTCATGAAATTCAATTGAGCTTCTTCCTTGTAAGGAATTAGCCATTGATCACTTTCCTTCTTGGTTCATCATGTCATTCCTTTCTTCATGGAAAGTGGCCTTCTTAGTAAATATCTGGAACCTTCGTCATATGGCTACTTCTTTCTTATCATGTTTCTTTCAGGAATTTTCATCCTCCACATGAATGATAGTTGTACTTGTACTTACAACTCTTGTGCCAGTAGCCCTACATGAACTCATCCATATATTATTCAAGAAATCAAAACATAACATTAAATCAAATTGTACCTTTCAAGATGGCTCTTCATCGTGATATCTTACTATAGGTATCAGCATCATGTATACATGTTAAAACATCTCCTAAAGATATCCATAGTCAAGGGTCTCCATCTTTTTCAGACTTCCATCAGAGTCTTCATATCTTTTCGGGAGATTTCCTAGTCAAATCTTCTTGGTCTTTTGGATGTTGATTGCCTCCATCCGGGTTGCATATCTCACAATCTCTTCCTTTGTCACACATTTCATTCCCAGGAGCTTTTAATCAGAGTTTCTTCTTTGTGGTCGATGATCTCATACCTCATATGAGGACATATTATGTTGATTTCATCTAGTGTGACTTATGTCTTCTTGCATCCTTTCAAAGGAGGAGATCATTTTCCTCTTGAACATGCTTCTCAAGATAGAAGTAATGATCCATGTTACCTGCAACCATACAACATGACATTATAATATTAAACACAAGCATACATACCTCATTTTACCTTTAGGTCATCTGGGTTCTTCCAACAGCATCCTTGATTGAAAGGATCTTCAATCCCTTAATGTGCTTCATTTCTCATGTCATCACACCATCATCCCATGAATTCCACAAGTTGGAGTTCTTGATGAAACACTTGTTTCCTCTCTAGATTAGTGAACCCTTCGATGAGGATTCCATCAGAGAATCTTGAGGATCTTATATATCCCCATTTGGCAGATGTTTCCTTTTTGTATGATGAGCCTTGTCCTAGATTACTTCATCATTTTCTTTAGTGTCCAATGAGGTTCCCAAGAGCTATACCCTTCATGTTTGTTTGCCATGGATTTTATCCTTCATGATTCCCATGGTGATGTCCCTAGCTCTTGTTTCTAACGCTTCCATGATGCCACAATGCATCTTATTATCATGGTCATATATGTAACTAAAGATTTAGGAGCTTATGATAGGACCTTTTCGTGAGGGATACCATCTCAATCATAGTAGAGATATGTTACTCCCTCTTTCCTTTGTCCCTTTCTTCAGCTTCCTTCATCTTTTCAGTGATATGAGCTTTCTTTTTACAATATTTCCATAGCATTGTTCTGTCTTGTTTGAGGATCCTTAACCTTCAACACTTTTGCCATCAACTTGTCTTTCTCTATCTAGCATAGAGAACACAAATTGTTGAATGAGGTAAACTTTTGGAGATATCCTACATCCTTTGATACTGTTACTTTCATGTAGATCAAATTTTATGTGACTATTATGGAACCAGCTCAAGAAAAGATAGAAAAGATAGATCAACGCCTTAGAATTCAGCCTCTTCGAGGGGGCAACCTCCTTTACATTACATAAATGAACAATTCTTCGATGATACAAATGACA